>JASDQU010011816.1:71247-84119 GCA_032191745.1 Picea mariana | reverse complement strand
ACCAACTCTATCCCTCAACAAATTTGATATATGCAGCAATACTGAACATCCAATACCATCTCAAGAGCTAAACTCTATATCACAAAACATACCTCAAACAAGATGTGCCATATCTCTCATAAATAGACCACAACCATGTTGTTGCCACGATTTTTCTGCCGCACGTTTTCTGTCGCGATTTTTTTGCCGCACTTTTTCTACCGTGATTTTTCTACCGCACTTTTTCTGCCGCACTTTTTATTCCATGATTTTTCTACCTCAATTTTTCTGTTGCATTTTTTCTGCCGCGATTTTTCTGTCGCACTTTTTCTGCTGCGATTTTTCTGTCACATGTTTTTTTCCGCACTTTTTCTACCACACTTTTCCTACTGTACTTTTCTCTATCAAAAATACCTACCCAAATAACCTTTCACAAAATAGATATTCAATTATATTCAATAGGTTCAAGTGTGATTATATGAGAGAGCCTTGCCTCTTATTTATACTTTCATGTAGCATCCCACTTTCCTTATTTTAGGGAGTTCTCCATTAACTTTATTATTTAAATAATTTTTTTTGCAAGCACTTTGACTACTATGACCTTTTGGAGTTTCTAGATGACTCATGAGGGTTCTCCAACTTCACATGGCCATAACTCTCTAACCGTGAGGAGTTATGTGACGTTCCACATACCACTGGAAATGGCATGACATATATTATCCATCTAGAATAGTCTGACCTGCAAATATATTAAAACTCACACAATTATCCATCAAACAAACTTAGGTCCATTACCCAAACCTTTTTGTTACCAAAATTCACTATTGGAATTTCTTCAAAGGGTTGACATCAATGAAAACCAACCCAATTTTATAGTTACAAACAATATTAACTAATTAATATTTATTTTTAGGATCACATCCCTTAAAAGAATTAGATTTATCATCATCATTAGATTTTACAATCATGAGTACAAAAACATTTCTAGCATTTACAAGCCTTTTCATCTAACCTGTGGAAATAAGAGAAAAAATTGTCTTCATTGGATGGGCTCTCACAATATACTCAATCCCATATTTTACAAGATGATACTTGTTCTATTCTCTATAGAATATAGCTTCCTTGTCATGTAAATAGGGACTTCCCAAAACAATACCACAAATATCAAGTGGTACAACATATAACTCTACCTCATCTATGAAATTAGAGGTAATTTCAAATATGAGCTTACATTGTTTAGACACTTGTAGCTTCACATTTTCACATACCCATCCTAAAGGATATGGTTTCATATGAGACTTAATTTCAAGTCCCAATGTCTTAACACTTTCTTCAGAAATAGGATTATCTTGTGAACCACTATCAAAGAATGTATCAATATTTGTATGTTTTGAGATAACTCTAATATGACATAGCTCACTTTGTTTCCTTTCATCATGCATAGTTTCAAATTTTGAAGAATGAGTACTAGAGATAGAACTAACAAAAAAATATATACCTTGTATTTCCATGGTCGTGATGTTGGTTTCATCATCTCAATATGATCCATGACCTTGTTGGAATGCAACAATGGTCTTCTTATTACCCTTCTTATTCCAATAATTCTTTAGTCTCAACTCTGGATGAAGCTTCCAACATATGGACTCATCATGTCCTTAATTTTTTCAATGTGTACATGTAGGATTCTCATCTTCTTTATTCAATGTAGTTTTTCTTTTTTCCTTTCCATTTCCTTTGATCTTTCTTGAAACTGGTTTAACTTGTTTCTTTGGAAAGTTTTCATAATAATTATTTCCCCTTGACTCAATGTGAGTAGCTTGGACACAAAATTCATCAACATTAGTTGGGATAGACATAAGAATAGTATGTCTCAAATAACTATGCAACCCACCAATATATTTCAAAAGAGTTTCTTGTGTATAAAGAGGAATGCCAAATATTAATGCCCTTTTCCTAAACTCTTGAGCATAATCTTGTACACGGTTTCCTCTACCTTGTCTTAGATTCTACTAATTCATTAATTCTTGTTGCATATATCCTAATGAATATAATTGCTTCTTTAATATAGTTGTAAACTCATACCAAGAAGACATCATTTTACCTTTCATATGAACATCATCTTGAACTTTACTATCCCACCATATCAATGTTTTTCCTCCTAGTGAGAGAGTAGCTAGTTGAATATTCGCTCCTTTGTCTGCAATAATTTAAATCATGCAATAGACTTCAATTGTTTTGCTCCAATTATCTATCTTTTTTGCATTAAGTTTTCCATTATACATCAGCAAATCAAATTTTACATCCAATTTTAAGAAAGGTAATTTGGAATCAGTATTTTCTAGTTTCCCCTTTTGAGATGGAGATGGAAGTGGAGAAGAAGAAGAAGTAGAAGGAGGAGGAGGATATTGAGGAGTATCACCACCACCTTCTTTATTTTTCAATTGACTTGGTACTTCTCCATTCTTTCTTCATTCTCTGTATAAATATTCCACCAGGGATTTCATGTCTAGAAAACCTTGTTGAAACTTCCTTTCAGAATAAGTGAGGGCTTCTTCCCCTAGAGATACCATTGGTTTCCTTTGGATTTCACATCTTGTACTGATCTCAATATTGTACTCTTCAAGCGATCATTCTATGCACTTGATATTAGACCTAGTTAGCATTCAACACCAACACTTGCAAATCCTTGAGCAAGCCTACTATGATACCAACTTGATCTGAAATTAGAGCTTACATTTACTTTGTTATGCTAATTGTAATTTCCCACAACTTTATTAATTAAATGGAATTAATAAATTTTAATGATCAATTAAATTGACGTAAATGAAGACTAAAACAACAATAAAAGAAGACAAATAATAGAAAGTTGTTAATGGAGTTCACCCCTCGTTGGCTATGTCTTCGGGTCCACTTAAATAGTGGCACTGATCCATTTAAATGATGAGAAAAGTACATCAACATGTCGTCTTGACATCAAAAATGATCTTCAACTTGAAAAAATTCATCTTCAGAATTCTTCTAGGAAGACAAGAGCACTGCTATAATCTTTCTCTATCTTCTTCCCACAATTAAAAAGGCTATATGTCCTTTATTCCCCAAAAACTACTATAAAATTCGACTTAAAACTAATTTTGGACATAACTTAACACAAGTCCCAGCTCTAGTATAGTGGTAAGGCATTTGATTTATATAGAAAAGGGTGGGGTTCAAATACCCTTGAACATGCTCATTACTTTTTATTAAGGAATATATATAATTTTTGGGGATACCAAATATTTGTAATATAATATATTCATTCGCCACTATATATATATATATATATATAAAAGATATTGTATTTTTATAATATATTTATTTGCAAGTACATGCACGTTTGACCATATATAACCAAAATTCAAAACAAACCCACCAAAAAACTCTACCACATAGTACCGACTTTTACATGTAGTATTCCACTACCACATAGGAGATACGCCAGGTTTCTATGTAGGATTTCAAGAAGCTCCACATGGAAAAATCATTTTGGTCCATGTGATGTCACATGGTTGCATTACATTCGACCTTTCAATGCCACACATCAACTTATCATTGAGCCATGTGTCATCCTGTCACCATGTCATATGTCAGTGTATGATTGGGTCATGTGTCAGCCTCTGGGTGTGCCACATGTCAATCTCTAGTTGTGCCACATGTCAGTATCTACCCCCTATTTTACCTTCAACTTCTGAAATTCGTAATTTTTTCATACATTGTCTATTTGATCCCGTTCAAGTTGTGTTGGAAATCTCTTGATGAGGTCTTTGACATGAATACATTTTCATCATATTTTGAGACTACCAAATTGGATCGATTGTGGGGATTGTCCTTAATCATAGTTTTCACCTTCTATGGAGAATGTTTGACCCTTGTGTGAGGATGTTGCACTTGGAGGGATGATGTGGCATCTTTCCATGGATGATAACACCCTTTCATGATGGGATGTTTCAATTTGATGATGGGATGTTGCACCTTTTGAAGCTCAAGCACCTTGATGTGAGGTTTGGGGATTCTTGATTATGACATGGAAATTTTGATTATATGTCACATGTTTTGGAGTACGAGGCACCCCTTCATGGAAACGTTTCACTTTTGAGTCTCTTTCATCACTTTTTAGTGATTTGTCCAACTTTTGAGGCCACATTTGTGAGCCCTAGAGCATATTATTGTGGGATGATTTAACTTTTGAGCTAGTTTACTTCATCTTGGAGGCATTGTTTAGAGTATTAGAGACCTGTCCACTCTTGTATCATTGAATTTTATTGTATTTTTACTTATATCTAGGGTTTATAAGAGATAAAGGAATTATTTTATGTTTTTAGGTCTTCTATTGTGTGAGAAGGGCATTAGATCTCTCATATAAATAAGAAAATCAATTCTCACTTTGAATCATTTCTAATTGTGGATATTTATCACTAATTGTATACTTATACTTTTTCTCTCTCATGAATAATCCCATGGATCATTAACTAGGGTGATTTTCTTGGGAGCTATGCTTGTGGATCTTTCTACTACTACTTGGATGACATGGAAATTAGGGTTTTTATGGATTAAAGATGTTTTGAGTAGGTTTCATGCTCTCATATTATGATTATGTTTATGAAAGAATTTATATATTGGTGTTATTTCTCTAGTGTTGTCTCTTCATCCTCTTGGATCATTCTTAAACAAACCCTTCTTGTTAAAATCCTTGGAAGGTTTCTAGTGGATAAACCTTCCCTTAATTCATCCCTTAATACTTTAAGAGGAATGCATAGGGTTAGTAGTGGACAACCTCTAGGTTGTTAGAATGTGTTAATGATTTCCTAGTGGTATTAGATTACATGGCTATGGAATTTTGTAATGTTATTCTTCAATAAATATCTAAATTGTAAAAAAGGTTTATTCCACATGCATCATGGGAAATTTTCTCCTTTCACTTTCTCATATATAATAGAGGTGAAGGAGGACCTTTAGGAGGAATAGTGTGAGACAAAGTGAGGGGTTTATGGTATTGATATTTAGCATGGACTCTATGGTCCCTTAGGCCAAATCATCCATATGGATATGCCCTCTCTTGTAAGATTGGATTTTTCCTAAAGAATACAAATACTAGATTATGTGGATGTTTCCCCACAATTAGGTTTTACCACGTAAATCTGTTGGACACAGTGGTATAATGTTGTCATTGATTTCAATCATTTAAAGAGATTACAATATAACATAATGGCTAAATAACATTAATCGAAGCTCAGAAGAGATGGCGCATTTGAAATAACACAAGATCTAGAATTGTGCGAGTGAATAAATCCTTTTGTAAAGGATTGAGTTACATGAGTTGTTCATTCTTAGTTTGGGGAAATCCAGGACTGTAAGATCGAGGTGGAACCAGGGGCTGGGAGAAATTAAATTCCAACCGTTAGATTAGGAAGGATCTTTGGGTGAGCTCTCAACTGTTGGATCAAGCAGTGGATAAAGAACTTCAACACTTTGCCACTTCACCACTTCCACGATTACTTGAGACAAGGAAGAATCCACGAAATCCCTGAAGTAAATAAATCCTGTCAACCATCAGATCAGAGGAAGGGCAGGGAAATCCCATCAATTGTTGATCAAGAATAGTGGAAGGATAGGATAAGTGGGGACAAAGGAATGAATTCCTGGAGTAAACAAAGGTCATCTAATCAAGACAAGGGAATATATACGGTGGTAGATCTATTTGGTCCTTCGGCAATAAATGGATGTAGAAAGGAGCCACAATATCTCAAAGTCCTGGAATCACCAAAATCCCACTAGTCATCTGATCAAGAATGAGCTTCGGATAATGATGATTCCCCTGGATCGTTCGATCATGTGAGGGAAGGAATATTCAACCCAGTGTTGACCAATATAGGATTATGAGTAGTCCCAAACAACTAAAACTCCTAAAGCCATGAATTATTGAATCCACGAAGTGAAAATCCATGATCCATGAGGGATACATGTGGCAGAAGACAAAGATGACATGTGGCCCAATCAACTAGTGACAAGTGTCAAGGTATAGTTGACACAATAGGTATACGAAAGTCATGAATTAAGGTGACAAGTGGCAGCCACTCATCCATTTCCACATCAACAAGGAATGAAACTATAGGATTATAGCCTGTGGGGATGTTTAGCTTCTCCTAATAGAAAAAATACTTGAAGCGTAGAAGATCGAAGTAATGAATTAACGTTTGGTCACTGATTTAAGATCCTTGGGAATATTTCTTGACCGTTCGATTGAGTACAATGGAAGGATAGCATAAGGATTACTAAAAATTGACTTCAACTGGTTTCCCATTCTTGATTACCACTTCGGTAGGTCAAACTCTAGAGGAATTGTCCTACTCTAGAATTCTAGTAACCCAGAGTCCCAGAATCACAAATTTTCAAAGTCCTGGAGTGAATGAGAACCGTTCATATCAAATATTGATTAATTTATGATCGTCGATTTTTATTATCCTCCAGATAAGCAAGAATTGTCCATTCAACAAGATATCAACTCCACACCATCAGATCAAAGAGAAAGAGATCAACGGATAAGATCTCATCACAGTGAAAATTGTACAAGGATTAGACCAGACCATCGATCTGAGAACTTCAGGAGTAATGCTAGACATTGGATTAGCCATCATGAGATGCAACCATTCCATAAGGTAACACCCTGGAAGATATCTCTTCAGCGATAATAAGAGTTTGGTAAAAGAGAAAAATTTCTGAAGGGTCGAAGCCTAGATGAAAAAGTTATGTCGTAGGTCATGTGAGAGCTCAAGGTAACAAATGTGCAACACCAACGCTAAGGAAAATACTTAGCAAGTAAGCCTGTGGTTTGAGCCTGAGGTCAAAAAGAAAAGAATGGTTTGAAGGAAGCACCTTTCTGCAGATATTCAAATCCAAAATAAGAAAATAATCAATGAAGGATTAAAATGTTGAACAATTTGGAAGGGATTTGAAGTCCTTAAACTATTAATAATAATAATATAAGTTATTATTGTTGATTTAAATGAATAGGTGCAATGGTTCAAACAAAGAGACACAATAATTCAAATATCACACCAGTTGGGAGACTATATAAGCAATAAAGAAACGTGAAAAAGAAGTGTCTCTACAGTCCATATCAGAAGATCAAAAGTAGAAGCAAAGTCTAATAAGGAAACTTGAACATACTTATGTAGTAAGGGTGGAAGGGAGGAGCAATGAATAATTCATATCCTTTACTAAGTAAAGTGTGAAAACAAGGGATTTGGTGCTTCTTAGGGTTGGTGCCCTAAAAATAAGGGAGTTGGTGCTTCCTAGGGTTGGTGCCCTAAAATAAGGGAGTTGGTGCTTCTTATGGTTGGTTCCCTAAAAATAAGGGAGTTGGTGCTTCCTAGGGTTGGTGATTTCTAGGGTTGGTTCCCTAAAACAAGGGAGTTTGTGATTCCTAGGGTTGGTTCCCTAAAGAAGGGGATTTGTGTCTCTAAGATTTAATGCTCTAAAGAGGATTAGTGTCCTTCACAATCACATATTATTATTTATAAACTTTGTAATTCTTGATTTATATAATTGATGTTTTAAATACAATTCCATTGATGATATATTGTGATAATTAAAATAACAAAGAAATTATTAATTTTGTAAAAAGGTAATACCGATTCACCCCCCGCCCCCACCCCCNCTGTATTTCCAACAATTGGTATTAGATCCAGTGCCTTCAACACAATCTAACCATTGAAAGGTAGATCCTGAAAGAAATGGATTAGAAAGAGGGAATGTATTCCAATAAAGCACGATTGTTTAAAGGAGATGATTATGCTGTCTATAAAATAACAATGAAAAGATACCTATTAGCTCTTGGTTTTGATGTTTGGAAATCTGTATAATATGGTTACACTGCACCAACTACTCCACCCACAGATACTACAGGATAGAAGATTCACAATGACAACTTAAGAGAAGTCAATGTCATTCTAGGAGGATTAACAAATCCTATATTTATGAAGGTAATGCATTGTAAGTAAGCTAAGGATATCTGGGAAAAAATGGAGGTTATATATGAAGGAGATAGAAAATTCAAGGAAGCCAAACTACAAACCTACAGAGCTCATTTTGAAAATTTGAAGATGAAATAAGAATAGAACATTGTTGAATACCTTCATAGAGTAGATGAGTAGTTAATTCAATCAGAGCATCAAGAGAAAAACTATCAGAAAAACCTATTGTACAAAATATCTTAAGGTCCTTACCTATGAGGTATGATGCCAAGATTTCCATAATTGAAGATAGACTAGAACTTGA
This sequence comes from Picea mariana, assembly GCA_032191745.1. Taxonomy (NCBI): domain Eukaryota; kingdom Viridiplantae; phylum Streptophyta; class Pinopsida; order Pinales; family Pinaceae; genus Picea; species Picea mariana. Next base: position 75,827 of record JASDQU010011816.1, on the reverse strand, counting down.
CAAAGTCACTGTAGATGAGCTCCATGGAATTCTTACTGCATATCATATGAGGACAAGGAAGGAAAAACCATCAAAAGGAGAAACAACCTCAATGCATCTAAAACAAAGAAGAAGCAGAAAAAAATACCAATAAAGATTTATCATATATATTTGATGAAGAAGTTGCCAAATTCATGAAGAAACTCAAGAGAGGGATTGGGAAATACAAAGAAAAGTTTCCTCTAATATGTTTCAACTGTGGAAAAATTGGACACTTTTCCAATAAATGGCCCTATCCTAAGCAAGAAGAAAGTGATGATGAAAGAACTTTCAAATATCAGAAGAAGAAAAAAACCAAAGATAATAGAATGTTCTACAAGTAGAAGAAAACTTTATTTACCCAAGAAGACAATAGCTCATATGAAGAAAGTGAAGAAGAGGAAACAAAGATTTTATTTATGGGAATGAAAACTCAAGATGATAATCATTAAGAATATGCAGAAGAAGTGAACCTTGAGGAAGAATTTATCCGTTCAATTGAAGAACTAAGAAAATCTAAAAAACAAAAGAAGTTACTAAGGGAACAACTTCTATAGTTTGAAGAAACTATCAGATCAAGAGAAAAAAAGGTTTCCAAAATCATTAGTGACTTAGAACAATTGATTATTGAATTAAATAGCCAAATCCAAAAAACCAAAAGAAAAGAATAAATCTTGAATAAATAACTCAATGAAAAAAAACAAACATGTAAGATATTGGAGGATGATATAATTCAACTAAAAGGGAAACTAGAAAAAGGAGACATTCAGTTTAAGTTTGAAAACAACTCAAAAATCATGAACAACATTTGTAGCAATTAAATATCATCAACTGGTAATACAGAAGTGGGATATGATCCCTCTATAGAACAAAATAATGACAAACATCCAATCAGATATGTAGATGCTCTTAAAACTCCATAAGAAGAGAATAAAATAAGACAAGGATAATACCATTGAAAATTGTCCCAAATAAACAACAATCTGCACTCCCTACTAAATAAAAAGATGAAAAGAAGAATTTAACATCATTAGAAGGAATCCTTATAACATAAATCAATATATCTTCCTTGGATATTGCTATTCCTGCAATAATTTTGGACATAAACCAATACATTGTAAATCTTTCAGAAAATACAATCCAAGAAATGTTCAAAGATATGAAAATGATAAGAATAATGCAGAAAGAATAAATTATAATTCCTTCTCTCCCTTATAGGACTACAATGTTGAATGTTACAAATGCAAAAACTATGGTCACGAAGCTAGTGAATGTAGATTGTCAAAGTATGACAAAAAAATAAATATTCCCAACAATCAAAAGGTATGGAAGAAAAAGCAAATAAAGAAAACTGAGTGTAAAGTTGTCGTAAATGAAAAAAACCAAGTATCTCAGTGGTATATAGATAGTGGATGTTATAAGCACATGAATGGATATCAAAGAAATTTTTAAAGTTAAATAAGAAAGAGAAAGGATAAGTAACCTTTGGAGATAATGTGTCAACCAAGATACTTAGAAAAGGAATTGTCAGCCTAGAGAATAACAAGACCAAAGAAGAAAATGTACTTCTGGTAGAAAATATCAAGCCTAATATCCTATGTGTAAGTCAGACATGTGATCAGGGTCACATTTTTACCTTTGATTATAAAAAATGTGAGATCAGAAGAAAAGATACCAGAAAGATAGTAGCAGTTGCACCAAGAACATCTAGCAATGTGTACATGCTTGATATGAATGAAGAAGAAAATTTCTTTTTAAGTCAAGAAGATGAAATATGGCTATGGCATAGAAGGTTGGGACATTTAAGATTTGAACACTTAATCAAATCAATAATAAGGAGGTAGTAAGGGATCTGGAAAAAGTTATTAATCCTTCATACTCTATTTGTAAACATTGTCATATAGGGAAGCAAACAAGAATTCAGACAATGGAGGAGAATTCACCTCTAAAGAGTTCATTAAATTTTGTGAAAATCATGGTATCAAATGACAATTTTAATCTCCCAAGACTCCTCAACTGAATGGAGTGGTCGAAAGGTAAAACAAAACAGTCCAAGAAGATGCAAGAACCATGTTAAATGAAACAAGACTTCCCCACAAATTTTGGAGAGATGAAATCTACACAATAGTGCACATACTTAATCGAGCTCAATTGAGACCCAACCATGACAAAACTCCTTATGAGCTATGGTTTGGTAGGCCAACATCTGTAAACCAATTTAGAGTTTTTGGAAGTAAATGTTACATTAATAATGATGAATATAATTTAGGAAAGTTTGATCCAATATATGATGAAGGAATATTTTTAGGCTATTCACATAATAAGAAAGCATACAGATGTTATAATCTTAAACTACTCAAGATAGTGGAAAGCACAAATGTAAAGATAGATGATCTAAAACTAAAGAAGAGCATATCCCAAGTCATATCTCAGCAAGAAGATGATGATAAATAATCTCAGTAAGAAGATGATGATAAAGAAACATAGGAAAATGAACCCTATACTGATGAACAAGACGATGAAGAAACACCCTTTCCAAAATATCCATTGAAAAGAGTTCAAAAGAACCATCTTGAGAGTTATATCATTGGAGACAAAAATACAGGAGTGGAAACAAGAAGGAAACTCACATTTTACTCAGAACATGAAATGTTGTATGTGATAGAACCTAAATCATTTAAAGAAGCCAACAAAAGTAAATATTGGACAAAGGAAATGAATGAAGAACTTGACCAGATAGAGAGGAACCATACTTGGGAATTACTTCCAAGAACTAAGGACAAGAATTTGGTAGGAACTAAGTGGATCTTCAAGAACAAACTAAATGAAAATGGGGAGATTATAAAAAACAAATCCATATTAGTCTTCAAAGGGTATGCTCAAGTAGAAGGTATTGATTTTCAAGAGACTTTTTCTCCAATAGAAAGACTAGAAGTCATCAGAATGTTCTTGGCATTTGCATGCTTCAAAAATTTCAAGATTTATTATATGGATGTCAAGTCATCATTTCTGAATGGAACTCTAGAAGAAGAAGTATATGTTTAACAACCAGAAGGATTCATGCTAATAAAAAATCAAGACTATGTGTGCAAGATAAAGAAAGCTATGTATGGTCTTAAGAAAGCCCCAAGAGCATGATTTTCAAGGCTAGATCAATACCTATAGAAACAAGGATATAAGAGAGGGATTACTGACATAAACTTATATATCAAAATTAAAAATTAAAATATGATTGTTGTAGTAGTATATGTCAATGATATCATATTTAGGAGTAATCTTACTATAATGAGAAGAAAATTTGCAACTGAAATGCAAGAAGAGTTTGAAATGTCTATGCTGGGAAAACTGTATTTATTCTTAGGTTTACAAGTCACTCAATCAGAAAAAGGAATATTTATTTCCCAAACCAAATATATCAAGGAAATGTTGAATAAATTCAAAATGGAAGATAGTAAACCTGTAAGTACTCCCATGGTCATTGGATGTAAACTAAGCCTAGATGACTCACCAAAAGTGGATCAAACTATGTGCAGATCAATGATTGGAAGTTTTCTCTATTCAACAACAACTAGACCTGACATCATGCAGGTTGTAGGACTAGTGGGAATATTTCAATATGCACCTAGGGAAACTCATCTAAAATAAGTAAAAAGATTATTCATATATATTAAAGGGACCTTAGAATTTGGATTATGGTATCCAAAAAATAAATACTTTACATTAAATGCATACACTAATGTAGATTGGGCTGGTAGCATAGATGACAGGAAAAGCACCAGCGGAGGAGAATTTTTTCTAGGAAAATGTCTGGTAGCATGGCTAAGTAAGAAACAAACATCTGCATCATTATCCACAATAGAGGCATAATACATTGTCATTTCATCCTGTTGCACACAAGTCCTTTGGATGAACAAAACATTATAATATTTACAAATAAGATATGATGATCCCATTACTATTAATTGTGATAAAACTAGTTCCATAAGTATCTCTAAAAATCCAGTAATGCATTCTAAAACCAAACACATCCCAATAAAATACCATTTCTTAAGATATCAGGTTATTCAAAGAGTGGTTAAAGTAGTGTATGTCGACACCAAAGAACAAATTGTATACATATTCATAAAACATTTTCTCGGGAGTACCTTTGTAAATATTCGACATAAATTGGGATCATAAAACCATCAGATCAAGAAGGATTTTTAGGTGATCTCTCAATCGTTGGATCAAGCAGTGGATAAATAACTTCATCACTTTGACACTTCACCACTTCAGTGATTACAAGAGACAAGGAAGAATCCATGAAAGCCTTGAAGTAACGAACTCCCTTCGACCGTCGAATCAGAGGAAGACCAGGGAAATACCATCAATCATTGATCAAGTGTAGTGGAAGGATAGGATAAATGGGGCCAAAGGCACGAAGTCCCAAAGTAAAAAAAATTCATAGGATCAATGTTAGGGTCCTAACACGCACATAGGTAGAACAATATATTCGGATGTAATAAAGGTCAATATTAATAAGGCCTTGCAATAAAATAGAATAAGTCTAATGTAAGAAGACC
>JASDQU010011816.1:52091-71147 GCA_032191745.1 Picea mariana | reverse complement strand
ACCCCTTTTTGGTTCCCTCATCCTCATGGCCCATACTTGTAGCCAAGACTTTGAAACTCGCTTCAATACCTTGCAATCTAGTCTCACGGATACCAAACAAGAAGTGAAATAACTCAGTGCTAATGTTGTCGCCATCAATACAACCATGCAGTCCTCAATGGAGGAAATCAAACAAGACTTGACCACCCAGCTTGAATCTGTCTTTTCTTCCCTTTGCACCAAGCTTCATATCCCTACAGATAACCCTTCCTCTGACTCACCCCCACATACTGCAGGTGAACATTCTTCTCATTCCCATAACTTTCAGCACCATCACTTTCAACGTGACCTACACCTTCCACGAGTGGATGTGACCAAATTTGATAGCTCAGACCCCACTGGTTGGGTAACCCAAATGGAATATTATTTCTCTTTATACGGCATTACAGATGACTTGGCCAAACTCTAGTATGGTGTTCTCCATCTAGATCAAGAAGGTTGGCAATGGTGGCAATGGAGAAAAACTTACCTTCAAGGGTGTATTGCTTGGACACACTTTGTGGCAGAGCTTTATGAACACTTTAACACTGACACCAACAATTTGGTCTATTTGAAAAAGTTGAAACAATCAAGAACGGTGGAAGAATTTATAGCTACCTTTGAGCGCCTGACTTTTCAGACAGAGGGCATGTCTGGTGCCTTTTTCTGAGAGTGTTTTATCAGTGGCCTCAAGGATGAGATTTGGACCCATGTCCTCATGGCTCAGCCTCAAAGTTGGGTGGAGGCTACTAAAAGAGCTAAAGAAGAACAACAAGTTGTATCTTCTCAAAACTGAAAACCCTCCTTTATCCCTTGCCCTAAACCAATAAATCCCACTACTCCCTCTGCTCCACTAAAGATCCAAAAATTGACCAGGGCTGAAATGGCTAAACACCAACTCAAAGGCCTTTGTTATAATTGTGATGACAAATATTTCTTGAGCCACAAGTGTAAGGAACAAAATCCTTTTATGGCCATCTCCGAGGATATTTCAGAAGAGGATGTTGAAACTCCCCTTATGTCTGAGTCACCTGAAACCACTGACATAACCCCTCCCTCAGACCCTCCCAAAGTAGAACCGGTCATTTCCTCAATGCTCTCACTATCTTATCCATCCCCCAAACCCTCAAGCTAATCGATTACATCAAGCATCGAAAGGTCATCATTTTGGTTGATAGTGGAAGCACCCATAATTTTATTCATCGTTGCATTGCCCAAGAAACTCATTGCTACATCCATGCTGTAAATCATTTCCAAATCATTATTGCCAATGGTGGCTCAATAAAATGTGGAGGATGTTGTGAAAATGTGCATCTCCAAATTGGTGACTACCACTTTAAATCTCATATGTTTTCTATCGACATGGGCGGTTGTGACATTGTGTTGGGTGTCGACTGGATAAGGACTTTGGGTCCCATTCTCATGGATTTTAAGGAATAAACCATGCAATTCGACCAGGAGGGCCACCAATATAAGTTCCAAGGAATCACTATTGATTCACCTAAGATCATTAGTTCCCATCGCATGGAAAAGCTACTCAAAAAAGGTCATTCTGGTGTTATTTCCCAACTCCATCCCATATAAGCAACAGAGACACCCTCGATGCTGCAAGACCTCCAAGACATCCTTTCTAAACATAAAGTGGTCTTTTCCACTCCCCAGGGACTCCCTCCTTCCCATGGTGTTCATGATCATTCCATTCCCCTTGTACTCAGAAGCCTTCCTCCCAATATCCATCTGTATCGTCACCCCTTTTCCCAAAAACATGAAATTGAGAAAATGGTCCAGGAACTCCTTAATGCAGGTGTTATCCACCCTAGTACAAGCCCCTACTCTTCTCCTGTGGTCATAGTCCTGAAGAAAGAAGGTTATTAGCGAATGTGTCTTGACTTCTGCGCCCTCAACAAACTTTCCATTAAAGACAAATTTCCCATTCCTGTCATTGATGACCTCCTGGATGAGTTGAGTGGCACCCAATTCTTTACTAAAATTGATCTTCATTTGAGCTACCACCAAATACATATGAAAGAGGTATACGTTGTCAAAAATACATTTAGAACTCATGAGGGCCACTATGAGTTTTTGGTCATGCCCTTTGGCTTGTGTAATGCCCCCTCCACCTTCCAAAGCCTCATGAATCATGTATTTCGTCCTTTTCTCTGTCATTTTATCTTAGTTTTCTTTGATGATATCCTCATCTATAGCAAAACCTAGACAGACCATCTTGCTCATGTGGATATAGTTCTCCATCTACTCTCTCAACACCAACTTTTCCTAAAACAGTCTAAATGTGCTTTTGGCACCTCAGAAGTAGAATACTTGGGTCATCTGGTTGGAAAGGATGGTGTCAGGGTGGATTCAAAAAATATTGAAGCTATGCAAGACTGGCCTCACCCAAAGAATCTCAAAATCTTGTGTGGATTTTTGGGCTTAACAAGTTATTATCACAAGTTTGTTAAGAATTATGGAAAGATTGCAACACCTCTCACTACTCTTCTAAAAAATAACTCTTTCGCTTGGACTCCAGCCACTGCTCAAGATTTTCAAACCTTGAAGATGGCCATGTCTACCACTCCAGTCCTAGCCCTTCCTGATTTCACAAAGACCTTTGTCTTGGAATGTGATGCCTCATGGAAAGAAATTGGTGTTGTCCTTATGTAAGAGGGTTGGCCTTTGGCCTTTACCAACAAGAAACTATCTGAAAGAATCTGGGAAAATCAATCTATGAAAAGGGAATGTTGGATATTCTGCATGTCGTTGATTTATGGTGCCCTTATCTATTGGGGAAACATTTCCAAATTAAGACAGACCATCAAAGCCTCAAGTATTTTCTGGAAAAACGCATTTCCTCCTCGGAGCAAAAAAAATGGGTGACTAAGCTCTTTGGATATGATTATGAGATCATTTACAAAAAAGGAAAAGACAATGTGGTGGCGGATGCACTTTCCCCAAAATATGAAGATGAAGGATCTCTTTTTTCTCTTTCCTTCATTGTACTAGATTGGCTCCAAGTCGTTCACCAGGAATGGCTACAAGATCCCAAAAGTTCGCATATGTTCCAACAATTGCAATCCAATGCTCTAGCTTCCCCAGGGTACTATCGGCTCCATGATGAGCTTCAATACAAAGGCCATTTTTATTTAAGTAAACATTCAAAGCTTAAATCCATGGTACTTCCTGAGCTTCATGCTACACCCACAGCGAGGCACTTCAGGTTCACCAAAACCTATGACAGGGTCAAACGTTCTTTTTTCTGGGATGGTATGAAACAAAAAAATTGTAATTTTCTCGCTGAATGTGATGTGTGTTAATGCAACAAGGGAGAAACAGTCAAATATCTGGGAACACTACAACCTCTTCCAATTCCACCTGCTATTTGGAAGGATATCTCTATGGATTTTATTACAGGCTTACCCAAATTGGGAAATAAATCAGTCATTATGGTGGTTGTTGATCACCTTTCCAAGTATGCTCATTTCTATGCTCTTCAACACCCATTTACAACATCCACGGTGGCTCAAATTTTCATGGATTAGGTCTTCAAGCTCATGGAATTCCACACTCTATTGTTTCTAATCGTGACCCAACTTTCATAAGAAATTTTTGGCAAGAACTGTTCAAGCTACAAGGCACCCAATTGCATCTCAACACAACTTATCATCCCCAGACTGATGGTCAAACGGAAGTTCTCAAAAAGTGTTTGGAAACGTATTTTTGGTGTTTTTCCTCGGAAAATAAAAATCAATGGGCTCAATGGTTACCCCTAGCTGAATGGTGGTACAAAACTTCATACCATACAGCTACATGCATGACTCCTTTTGAAGTGGTATATGGACAGAAACCACCTTCAATTTTCTCATACTTACCTGGTGTCTCAAAGGTCCAGGCGGTTGACCAAATACTTACAGTTTGAGAGGATATTTTCTGTACCCTCAAAGAGAATCTGGTCATGGCACAGAATCGCATGAAGCAACAAGTAGATAAAGGTCACTCTGAACATCAATTTGCAGAAGGGGATTAGGTGTTTCTTCGACTACAACCTTACAAGCAAACTTCCATCAAGGCCAAGAATTGTCAGAAGCTAGCACCCAAATTTTATGGTCCTTATATTGTTCTCAATCATGTGGGACAAGTATCCTATTAGTTATCTTTGCCCAGTCATTCAAAGCTACATCCTATTTTTCATGTTTCATTCTTAAAGAAGGTCATTGGAACTAAGTTCCAAATTCAAACCAACCTTCCTAAGTTAGCCGAAGAAGGATCCATTTGGATACAACTACAAGAAGTTTTGGACCAGTGTGAGCATCGCCTGTGTCAAAGAACCATCAAGGAAGTGTTAGTCCAGTGGAAAGATACAACACCAACAAATGCCACTTGGGAACCAGCTACCATTCTACAGTAATTTCCACATCTCAAGCCTTGAGGACAAGGTTGTTTTTAAGGGGGAGGACATGTTAGGGCCCTAACCCACACATAGGTAGAAAAATATATTCGGATGTAATAAAGGTCAATATTAATAAGGCCTTGCAATAAAATAGTATAAGTCGAATGTAAGAAGACCTAATAGAAGCTTCTGCTTCTAGAAGGATCTTCCTCTAGATGCTTCTTTTGATAGACATATTTAGTATAAATAGGAGTCAAGGGTATGAGAACCCTAGCTTGGATATTATTGTAATAGAGCTCTACTCAACTAGAGGTTTCTACCTCAAAGAGGCCCGTGAACATTGCTTTCAAAATCAAAGTCCTATTTCTGTTGTTATTCTTATATCATTTCAGTGCTATTGTGGTGATTATTCTGGTTATATTGTTGTTATTCTGCCATTTCTAGCATTTTATTTATGTTCTGCATACTTTTTATATCTGGTATATTACAATCAAGAGAAGGGAATATCTACAGTGGTATATATATTCAGTGCTTCGGTGATAAATGAATGTATAAAGGAGCCACAATATCCCCAAGTCTCAGAATCACCAAAATCTTGCTAGTCGTCCAATCAAGAATGAGATTTGGATAAAGAATATTCCCCTGGACCATTCGATATTATGAGGAGTCTCTATGTTGACCACTGCGGGATTACAAAAAAGTCTCAAACAAGTAAAACTCCCGAAGCCATGAAGTGAAAAGTCATGATCCAGGAGGGAGACATGTGGTAGAAGACAAAGACAACACATGGCTGAATCAGCTGGTGACAAGTGTCAAGATCTAGTTGGCACATTAGGTATACAAAATTCATGAATTAAGGTGACATGTGGCAGCCACTCAACTAGTTCCACATCAACAACTATGTTAGAAAGACACGTCACTTTGGTATTACAACCTCCAGGGATGTTCATCTTATCCTACTAGCAAAAATACCCAAAGCGTCAAAGGTCGAAGTAACGAATTAATGTTTTTTCATTGATCTAATATTCTCATGAATGTTTCTCAACCATTCAATCGAGTACAATGTCAATATAGCGTAAGGAGTACTAAACACCGACAACAATTGGTTGCCCATTCTTAATGACCACTTCAATAGGTCAAACTCTGGAGGACTTGTCCTACTCCAGAATTATAGTAACCCAAAGTCTCAGAGACAAGAATTGTCGAAGTCTCATAGTGAAAAAGAATCGTTCATCTCAACCCATGATTAAGTCATGATAGTTGATTTTTTTCTAGCCTATATATAAGTAAGAATTGTCCATTCAATAAGATATTGACTCCACACCACCAGATCAAGATCAAAGAGAAAGAGATCAATTGATAAGATCTCATCACAGTGAAAATTACGCAAGGATTAGACCAAACCATCGATATGAGAACTTCGGGAGTAATGGTAGCCATTGGATTAGCCAGCATGAGATGTAACCACTGCATAAGGTAACAATTCGAAATATATCTCTTCGGTGATAAAAATATTTTGGTAAAACAGAAAATGTTTCGAAGGGCTGAAACCCAAATGACAAGGTTATGTCGTTGGTCATGTGAGTGTTGAAGGTAACAAAGGTGCAACACTAGCACTAAGGAAAATACTTGGCAGGTAAGCCTATGGTTTGAGCCCATGGTCACAAAGAAAATAATGGTTTTAAGGAAGTGCCTGAATCCAGATATTCAAATCCAGAATAAGAAAATAATTAGTGAAGGATTAAAATTATAAACAATTTGGAAGGGATTTGAAGTCGTTAAACTAATAATAATAATAATAGAATTTATTATTGTTAATTTAAATGAAGAGGTGCAATGGTTCAAACAAAGAGACACAATACTTCAAAGCTCACACCAGTTGGGAGACTATATAAACAATAAAGAAACGTGAATAAGAAGTGTCTATGTAGTTTAGATCATAAGATCAAAAGCAGAAGCAGATTCCAAGAAGGAAAGCTGAAGAAACTTATGCAGTAAGGGTGGAAGGGAGGATCAAGGAAGGATTCATATCCTTTACTAAGTAAAGTGTGAAAACAAGGGAGTTGGTGCTTCCTACGGTTGGTTCCCTAAAAATAAGGGAGTTGGTTCTTCCTAGGGTTGGTGCTCTAAAATAAGGGAGTTGGTGCTTCCTAAGGTTGGTGTCCTAAAAATAAGGGATTTGGTGCTTCATAGGGTTAGTGCCCTAAAATAAGGGAGTTGGTGCTTTCTAGCGTTGGTTCCCTAAAACAAGGGAGTTGGTGCTTTCAAGGGTTGGTTACCTGAAGAAGGGGATTTGTGTCTCCGAGAGTTGGTGCTCTAAAGAGGATTGGTGTCATTCACAATAATAGATTATTCTTTATAAACTTTGTAATTATTGATTTATATAATTGATGTTTTAAATACGAGTCCATTGATGATCTATTGTGATAATTGAAACAAAAAATTAATTATTAATTGTTTAAAAAGGTAATATTGATTCAGCCCCCCCCTCTCAGTATTTCCAACAAAATCATGTCTCATGTCGCTTTGATTTACTGAATTTATTAATGCCTGGTATAAGAGCTTAGACCAATATATCTCATTATATTTATGCAGATTTATTGGATCTAATATGGTATCAGATCTAGTTACCAAGCTCTTTATCCTTGCACAATTGTTTTTTGAATTTTTTGCATCAGATTCATTCTATATGATCATTTGAGCCCCTTTCTCTTGTAGATCTTCTTTTTCATCCAGAAAACCACTTCAGTTTTCACTGTATGTGAGAATATATCTCCTTTTCAGACCCCTTTTATGTAAATATGACCTAACCATTGTCTCCATAATACATGAATCTATCAAGATCGATTATTGGTTCATCAAAATTGGCCTCCATTTGCCCAAACTTAAATTTATTTTTCTAGCCTAGCCTAGGCCATTTTAATTTTTTTTAACCTAATGTTTTTTGGGTAAATTTTTAGGTTTGATAGTTTACCATCCCTAAATATTTTACTAGGATTGTTTTTACCAAACCTATCCATTTCTTCCAAAGATGATAACTTTTGATCGAGGAGGAGATTTTGGGTGAAATAATTTTTTGGAGTACGGTTGTCCATTTCCTATCCAACCATCCTATCCCTCACCTCTCTACGACCCATACAAATGCATTTTTTTGTTGTACAACCACGTTATTTTTTTAAATTTTGCAAGTGTATAGGTTTATTTTTTTGTTCAAAAGGCCAATTTACTATAGGGGGGGAGATCTTACACCTTGGAAGGTTAATTTGTTGTTGCAGTCCTGAGTTCCACAAAATTGAGGGTTTCCACAACCATACAACTACATTTTGAGCAGAGAAGGGATTTCTTTCATTTTCATATTGAGTAGTTGATCTATTGTAAAGGGTCAATTTATGCTTCAACTTTCTTTGATTTCTTCTTTGTGTAGTGATTTGTCAGTTTGAGAGGTCAATTTTGCTTGTTTGGAGGCCGACTTGTTTCTTTGAGGGGATTCAACTATTGAGCAGTCGAATTTACTAGATCCAAGGATTTTTAAGAAAGCTAACTCATATTCAAGGGTTTTTGCATCTTGCACATACAACCATGCTGGTGCGGTCACATTTTCCCTCTTCCATCATGCATACATCCTAGCCACAAGGTTTCTTTGCAACAATTTTATTGTTCTTAGGTTGGGGTTCCACAATCCAAAGTGTTTTGTAGTGATCAATTTTTTTTGTAGTGAGATGAGGGTTTTACCAGTGGATCCAAGTTTTTTAATAGAATATCCAAGGTGTTTTGTGGTGATTCAAGGGTTTTGTTTGTGATTTACCTTCCTCACAAACCATACATATGTATTCTCTTCTCGGTGATCTCTTTCTATGTATAAAACCATTTTTTACTATTAGGCTATTCTTGTAGACATGGGGGTCTTGTTTCCTCACTTTTATTTCATATCTACAACCTTTACATTTAGATATACAACTCCACATGTATATCACACTTGAGGGTGTGACATAGGCAGATCGTTGTGGACCTAGAGTAGTTGATCATTGTTTGCAGCAACACGTTGGGGTTTTACCACTATATCTGAGATATTTTCTTGATGGCAAGAATTTGGTGCTTTTCTTGGATCTATGTATTTGTGAAGGGATACCATTTTACATTGGATGTGGTGCATATTTGAGAACTTATTGAGCTTGATGATCATTGTGCAATCATGTTCAAGTTCCTGATTAAAGAACTTCAGCTGTTCATTGAAACGTTTAGCCTGTTGGATCACCTTTCACTTCATATTTTGCAATCATTTATGCATTCTCAACATGCTAGGATATTTAGACACTTAGGAGTTAGTTAATATATACTTGGTATAATGTGTCATTAGGTAAAAGTGTGTTTCTTAGTGTGTTTCTTTAGTGTACATTAGTATGCATTTGTAGTTAGGAAATATGATGGTCACGATATGTTCCCGACATAAAGTGATCTGACGGTTCATATTCTCCTCGATCTTAACGAGCAATGATCTATGGCTTAACACCCGACTGGTCCATGATATCAATTCAAAGAGCATGGAGGGTCATTTTCCAATGATCGATTGTGAGAAAATCTCTTGTAAAATCTCTATGTAATCTTTTTCTTTTGCATTAATAAACTGCTCCAAGTGGTCTCGTTGGTTGGGGTTGTGGATGTTTCCTTGTAGGGGTTTTACAACATCAAAAAATTGGTGTGTCGATATTTGATCTGGTTGTGTGAGTGGTTACTGAAGGTGTTCATCCTCTGTTGGAATACATGTGTTGTTGAACATGGTATCAGAGCATGTTTGAAGACCCACTCCTATTGTAGCTCAAGATTGTGAAGCCGAGTTGTCTCATCTCCATTTTCTGTCATTTCTGACCATTTATGGGCTGGTAGGACTATTCCATTACATCTATATTGCTCATTTTAGTTAGGAACACTTTTTGTTTCACTTGAAAAGGTTTATGTTTTCCCAATATATGGCCATTTCAGCTAGATCCAGAGGTATAAAGCCTGAATACACTTTTTTTTAATTTTTGCAAAGTATTACCTTGGTTTTATTTCGGTTTTTTATTATTTATTTCTGGGTTGCTACTCTTTTAGATATGTGTATGCTCTTTTCCCCGTGCCCTGTACGATCTCATAAAATTAGAAACAAATAGGAAAAGGTGCATCTTCCAGGTAAGATAACCGAGATCTAACCCTTATTGTCATCGAAAAGGAAAAAAAAAATCTTGTGTGAAAAAAGTTTTATTTTAGCACGTTCTCCACCACCACCAACAACAACAATCTCAATCCTCTTGCTAAACAATACAATATGTTTTGCTAGACCATTTGGTTAAAATTTGTCTTATTAAGTAAGAGGTCTTGAGTTCAAGTCTCTTTTTTTGTTACATTTTTTGAAAATGTTCATGCTCAAATTGTAAAGTGTATTTCACTTCAAGTATAAAAGTCAATCACTATAAGTAGCTTTAATATTTTATTTTAGAGTTATTTATTTTACATACAAATTTTCTTGTATAAAGTAACTTCATTGTAAAAGTGATCCCCACTTCTCTTTATAAAATTGGGTCACTTCATAACGCAACTTACACCAACACTTGGTCCTTTGGTTACCATTTATGCATTTTTTAAAAATGGCATAACTCTCACATCTGAAGTCTGTTTTCAGTGCTGGTTTTTTTTAAAACCGCCTATTGTTTCGAGATCTTTCCATCCAAATAATCAGTTTCAATTTTTATATCCATAGTATCTGCATATTTAATATGGCTTCTACAAGTAATCTCTTTCTTACCAACACCAACTACTTCCAATGGAAATCTCATATGGAGGATTTATTAAGAAGTAAATGCTTGTACTGAATTACCTTGGGAAAGGGAACAACACCCACTGATGTTGATAATAAATTCAAATGGGATAATAGGAATGGTGAAGCACGTGGATTAATCAGAATGTCCATCTCTCCTGATTTAAGGTTTCACCTTCAATCAATTGATATACCCAAAGAAGCTTGGGAAAATATTGAATCTGTGTTTGGTAAACACAATATTATTCGAGCATAATAGTTAGAAAATCAAGTACTGAATTTAAGTCCAAATGTTTTTTTTTCATTAAAGACTATCTATCTAAGTTTAAAACACTCAAAACTTTATGTGAAGAATGTAAGATAAAGATAGAAAAATATCGATGCATCTATATTATTATTTATAATCTAGGTAGTGCATATTTTTTGTTTGTATCTACCTTTTATGCCATGCAAGAGGCTCTAGTGACAACTTATCAAAAACCCAGTCTTAAGAACTTTTTTGATGCTTTGATTAGAGAGAAATATAAGCTTGTACAACTTGGAGTGATCAACACTGCAGGTACCTCCAAAAAATCCTTAGTCATCCATCAGAAAGATAAATCCAAGAGTCCCAAGAAGCAACATCCTCACCACAACAACAAGCAATATAAGGGTCCCAAACCCACTCAGATAGATTTCACTCCTAATGGTGATAAAGGAGAAAAATATAAAAGTAAGAAGACTGATAGGCATTGCAACTTTTATGATAAAGATGGTCATGATGATTCCAAATGTTTCAATAATATGGCAGATTTAGAAGTAGTGATGAAGAAGCCCAACATCAATATTGATTCTACGTCTTATTCTTCTTCTCATGGACATGCACTTTCTGCTTATGGTTTCTCCTTCAATACAAATTTTACCTATTCTTCTAATGAGTGTTTTATTGATTCTGGAGAATCTTATCATATGGCTAAGGATAGAGACATATTTTCTGCTCTAAATGAATGTAACACCAAAAAAATATTTGTTTACGATGAAAGATCTCTTAGTGTTGAAGGATCTGGAATAGTTCAAGTAGAAAACGGTCATTTCAATGATGTATTATGTGTTCCAAGTCTTTAATGTAACCTTCTATCAATATATCAAATCACTCATTCATGTGAAGGTAAAACCATAGGGTTTTCACATCACCAAGTTGTAATCAAGGATCTAAAATATCCTAAGCATTTTCTTGCAACTGAAATTGTTGATGATATTACTAGGTTGTACAAGTTTGACAACTTTGGTTCATCATATTTTTCATCAGTTTTTGTTGCTCATAGCGATGACTTGAGCAAACTTTGGCATGAGCGGTTTGGTCATCTAAACTATCGCTCATTGCAACAACTATGTAATCAAAAAATGGTGATTGGTCTTCCTCTTTTTTCATGAAGAGATGGTGTTTGTGCCAGTTGTGTACTTGGAAAACATCATTGGGACAATTTTGACAAACGCGCCTCTTGGTACGCCTTGGGCCCTTTGCAGATTGTTCACAGTGATTTGTGTGGTCCACTTTCTTCTACTTCTTTTTTCGGGTGCAAGTATTTATTAACTTTCATTGATGACTTTTCCAGATGTACTTGTGTTTACTTCTTAAAACTTAAGAGGGAAGTTTTTGACAATTTTTTGGCCTACAAGGCCCTTGTAAAATAACAATATGGACATCAAATTCAAAAGTTAAGAATAGATAATGGAGGTGAATATGTTAACAATAATTTTACAAGTTATTGCACTACACAGGGCATCCAAATGCAACACACTGTTCCATATACACCACAAAAAGTGGTGTTGTTGAGAGAAAGAACCACACATTAAAATAAATGGCTAATTGTATGATCCAATATAAGGGATTAAGTCTAAAGTATTGGGCAGAAGCAATCAATTGTGCAAATTACATAGTAAATCACACTCCCACAAAGGCTCTTAAAAATATAACACCGAAAGAAGATTGGACTAAAATTAAACCAGATGTAAGTCACTTCCTTATATTTGGCAGTATAGTATGGGCTCACATTCCTGATGAGAAAATGAAAGCATTGCAGCCTAAAAGTGAGAAGTGTATATTTTTTGGTTATTTTGAAGATGTCAAAGGCTATAGACTTCTTCAACCACATTGTAATGAAATTATTATTAGAAGAGATGTTAAATTTGATGAAAATCTCTTGGCTTGCGATCCTAATTCGGCGATTGTTCCTTCTTTGTCCTATGAGTCATCTTCAACGTTTGTGCCTTTTTATGTTCCTATTATGGTTTCTTCTTTATATGATGATAGTGAGGATGAAAATCCACCTCCTCTTACTCACCTTCCTCTAGATGAGTCCCTTGAACCTGAACCAGCACCATCTCCACCGCTTCCTAGATGGGTCCGTTCAACATGAGAAGCAACTGGTGATCTTGTCGATGATCCTTTAGATCAACGTCAGACATGTTCACAGTTCCAGTGAGCCTCTTCTCTTTTGGCTCAAGTTTCAGAGACTCATGATCTAGAGACATTTGGAGAAGCTTCAGGTCATCTAGATTGGGATACAACAATGAATGAAGAGTATCGTTCTTTAATGGCCAACGATACTTGGGATCTTGTACCTCTTCCAAAATGAATAAAACTTGTCAGATGTAAATTGGTCTACATAAATAAGTATTCATCAGATGAAAGTGTTGAAAGACACAAAGCTCGATTAGTTGCCAAAGGATTTTCCCAAGTTGAAGGAATTGACTATAATGAAACATTTTCCCCTATAGCCAAAATGAATTCCAACCTCCTTGTTCTTTCCCTTCTTGCCTCATGACACAACACCCCTACCTCAGCAGGTTTTGCTTGACCTCTCGGTCTAAGGATCATTCTTAATCTCCCCTTGAGCCAAAATGGCTCTTCAATTACTAGCTGGAATCTTCACACTTGTAACCACAGGTCCTTCTTAGGAGCCATGCCTATGTAAACAAGAACTAGGCACGAACTCTTACCCACATGACCAACCAATGTGATCAGAACCTCTACCCGAAAAGGTATTTCGCAAATCACGATTTCGAGGGTATTGGTGTGATACAACCCCAGCACTCCACATCCACGAAACCCAAAAAACCGATGTGCGACCTCTTCCCAGGACTAGATCTCACAGTCATGTGCCTTCTCCTCGATAGATGGTCACGATCTCGTCACGACTTCATGTTTCACAATATCATAATGACTAGTGCAATGCCAATCCAATGCTCCAACTCCCGACTCCTGAAATGTCGAGATCTGAACTCAAGAGATCAACAACTCCTGTTAATCTAGATCCAATGGATACTATTCCTCCTAGGATTGTGAATGTTGAAAGGTTATCAGCCTTATCCTTCTCACTGATCTACTAGATCCTATGGCTCACAGAATTTCGGTATTCCTTCCTCCAAGAATTTCCACCGTTCGTTCAGATTTTCAATGGCACCAATCCAAAGGACTTGGCGTCAATTCTTCTGGGGTTAATCTCTGTGAGGTGACTTCAAGATTATTCTTTCCTTCGAATCCCTTAAAGTCTCTATCCCTATTGATCTTTTACTTCACTTCAAATGCAAGATTTCTAAGGGATTATCACACGCACTTCTTGCAACTGCTCGATAATCTTTGGTTATCTGGTGTCTCCCTCTTCTGTGCACTCCTTACAACAGAAATCCTTCAACCCCTCACTTGGGTTGGAAAAGTATGAGACTTCAACCTGCCTGCGCACTCCTTGCATGGCTCTGTTCTATACTCACACTTCTTCTGGTATTAGAACAATGGTATCTTTCCTGAACTTTTCTGAGGTAAAAATCAGAAAATCTCAATGCACACTCTGTGGAATTTCACTACACTCCTTGCAGGAATTCTCAGGATGAGAAACAATTGAAACTCATTCTCTCCCTCTCTAAGAATTCATACATTCAACATGAAATCATACATACACACAACATTGAAACAAAATGCATAACAAAGACTGAAATTAACCGTAAACATACCATACAATAGATGTAAACAGAATTCACAAAGACACCATGAAATTGGATCAAACCTTCATTATATTAATCCAAATGCATCTAAACATGCATTCAATAGCAGCAACTATCTGCTCATACCAATTTTACAATCTCAGTTCTTCTCTTCGACTCTACAACTCTCTAATTCATACATTGAGAATTATGATACATTACAATACATGCGAGGGAGATTTCTAGATTTTTCTCTCCTACATCTCTAAACTATCAAATCAAAATAAAATCTACAACTACTTTACATTTAATACAATAAATTCCTCCAACTAACAGATGAGAGAAACCACTCAAGATCTGTATTTCAACCCCAAAAACACTTAAGGGCAATTACGTCCCTTCAACTATTACATTAATGTCTTATCCTTTCAAATTCAAAACACTTTCAAAATGTGTGTTGGTGCATATCCAGTTGTCCTCCACTCTTTCTCTTGCTTATGATTCTCCTACATCACCTCACATAAATGGGAGGTCCATCAGATGGTTGTTAAATCCGCCTTCTTGCATGGAGATTTTTAAGAAGAAATCTACATGGAACAACCTCCTGGCTATGTCTAGAATGACTCTAGCCTTGTTTCTCACCTTAATAAATCTCTTTATGGTCTTAAACAAGCTCCCCGAGCTTGGTATTCCAAAATGGACAACTTTCTTATTGACATTGGATTCCCTAGATGGCATTTTGATCCTAATGTCTATACAAGGAAAGTAGGAATCCATCTCATAATATTTTCCCTTTATGTTCATGACCTTATCCTTACTGGTAGTGACTCAAAACTTTTAAACCATGTGAAAACCATCCTTAAGAAGAAATTTGAAATGACAGACTTAGATTTTTTTCACTATTTCCTTTACCTCCATTTTTTGCAAACCAATGAAGGAATTTTTCTTTCCCAATCTAAGTATGCTTGTGACCTTCGTCGCTTTCACATGGATGATTGTAAACTAAGCTCTTATCCCTTCTAGTCTAGAGTCAAGCTTACTGCCACCTGTACTTCTCCCGAAGTTGATGCCACCATGTACCGTCAGTTAGTTGGTACTCTCTTATACTTGACTCATACCCATCCTTATCTTTCCTTTATTGTTGGTCTTGTTGCCCAATATATGAAAACACCCCATGAAATCCATTAGAAAGAAGCTAAAAGGATACTTCGCTATGTCCATGGTACAGTTCAATTCAAGATACATTATAGTTCAGGGGGGACTCCTTTATTGGTTAGTTTCACTGATTCAGATTGGTTCGACGACCCTAATGATCAATTCTCTACTGCAAGTTATGTTTTCAGCCTTGGTTTGTGACTTATCACTTGGGCCTATAAGAAACAACATGCTATTGCACTTTCTTCAGAAGGAGCATAGTACCGAGCATCGGTAAATGCAAGTCAGGAAGCCTTGTGGCTTCTATAGATCCTTTCAGAGTTTGGATTCCAACAGCAGCATCTAACCAACCTGTTTTGCATCAATAAGAGTGCCATCAAGATCGCCAAAGACCTAGTTCAACATCAGCACAAAAAGCACATCGAGCTACACATGCACTTCATCAAAAAGCTCATTCATGATCAAGTTAATGAAGTTCTATTTTTCCCTACAAAAGATCAAGCTGCAGACATTTTCACAAAGCTTATTACAGAAGCAAATTTTTCCAAACTTTGATCTATGTTAGGAGTTCAGGAAGTTGTCATTAAGGGGGGATAGGATCCAATGGCTCCTTCCTTATACTATTGTTTCACTATTGTAAATATTTCAATCCTATCGCAATTTTTTATTAAGGGGGGATGTTAGGATATTTAGACACTTGGGAGTTAGTTAAGATCTACTTGGTGTAATGTGTCGTTAGGTAAAAGTGTGTTTCTTTAGTATGCATTTGAAGTTAGGAAATCCAACGGTCATGATATGTTCCCGACATAGAGTGATCTGACGGTTCATATTCTCCTCGATCTTAACACCTGATTGATCCATGATCTCTATTTAAAGAGCATGGAGGGTCATTTTCCGATGATTGATTATGGGAAACTCTCTTGTAAAATCCATGTGGAATCTTTTTCTTTTGTATTAATAAATTTCTCCAAGTGGGAGTGTTGGTTGGGGTCGTGGATGTTTCCCCATGGGGGTTTTACCATGTCAAAACATCGGTGTGTTGATCTTTGATATGGTTGTGTGAGTGGTTATTGAAGGTGTTTGTCCTTTGTTGGAATACATGTGTTTTCGAACATGACACATTGTAGAATTGTTGTGATGATTCATGTTGTTGCTCTTGGAGTTTTTTTTTGTAGTCTTCTCTCTGCTTTCTTCACCTTTCCTTAATGGTGTGCATGAAGAGTTTGGAGACATAATGGTTATGCATATTCCTACTCTATCTTGTGTTTCTTGGCACTTCATCATTATTGTATTGATGTTTTCATTTTTGGTCGTTACATTGGTTCTTGATGGTAGAAAGTGTCATTTTCTTGCACCTTATTGAGAAATTGATTATTGGTCATTTTGTATTGGTTCTTGATGGTAGAAAGTGTCTTCTCCTTGCACCTTATTTTGAACATGGTTGTTGGTCATGTTGCATTATTTCTTGACAGTAGCAAGTGTCTTCTTCTTGCACCTTATTGAGAACCTAGTTGTTTTTCCATTTGCATTGATTCTTGATAGTAGCAAGTATCTTCTCCTTGCACCTTATTGAGGAGATGGTTGTATAATATGGATGGTTTTCTACATTATTCCACTCAACAACTTATCCCTGACAACAATAGAGTTTGAAGTTATATTTTCCACTTATCCAAGATATTTGTTGTCATTAAGGGGGAATGTAATGTGTTTCCATATTTATCTTCATATTACAACCATCATGTAATGGTTGTCTAGTGTCCAGATTTACCATTGTATATCCTAGTGTTCTAAGGAATTTGAATACACAATGAGGCATCATTAGACTTTTCGGATCTCATATCAACATGTAACATGACTCAAAATGTGATTCTATCCCTCTAGTCATCATTAAGGAGGGATTTTAGAATGTGTTAGTGATTTCTTCGTGGTCTTACATTAAATGGATATGGAATTTTGTAAGGTTATTATTCAATAAGTCTATGTATTGTAAAAAAGGTTTATCCCACATGCATCATGGGAAATATTCCCCTTTCACTTTCTCATATATAATAGAGGTGAAGGAGGCCCTTTAGGAGAAATAGTGTGTGAGAGAGTGAGTGGTTTATGGTATTTATATTTATCCTTGACCCTATGGTTCCTTAAGACATATCATCCATATGGAGATGCCATCTCTTATAAGATTTTATTTTTCTTGAAGAATACAAAGACTAGCTTTCGTCGATGTTTCCCCACATTGGGTTTTTACCACGTAAATATCGTCTCTTTTGTATAATTTAGACCAATATATCCCATTATATGTTTATACATATTTCTTGAATCTGACATAAGCCTCACCCTAAAATAATTCACACATTTTCCCCAAGAAGAATCTTTATTTGACCCCATTTGCCCAAAATAGTAGGCACCAGTTTTTTTGTCCCAAATAGTTAATCTTCACCACTGAATTTAGCTATTTTAGGGTTGAATCTAAGGTTTATTTGATGTAATTTTCATTTCCAGCTATAAAAACCAATGCATCTAGGGTATTTAGGCATATTATTGACCTAATTTAATTTTTTTGAAACCCTGATTTAATTTTCTAAAATGTTATGACAACCATCTAAGGATAAATGTATAGGATTTTAGGGTTGTTACTACTATTTAAATTTATTATTTTGTTGGCAATTAAAACCCTAATTTAACCTAGTGTTTATCCCTCTTATTTACTGGATCGTTGCATGTTCAAATGGATATTATTTCTATCATTTTAATCATTTATTTACTACTGCAATAACTCTTTTTGTTGTTGAAGTTCATCTATCTTACTTCTCTAGTAATTTTACTATTGTTGAAAATCACTAATTTCATTGTGAAAATAGCCTCTACACTACTGAAAATCATTTATTTTGTTGTTGTAATAATTTATTTATTGTTGTAGTCATTTACTTTACTGCTATAATTTCATATATTTATTGCAAGTTTTACTACAGCCTTAGAATTTTTCTTTATTTCTAATGCTTGGGGACCCTACTAAACCTATACTTGACTTGGAGAGCCTCTATGTTTGGATTGAATCTTCAATACTTTAAATCTAGAAATTGTTTTACTCCACCACCTTTATATTACTTTGTCTATCCTAATATTGGTGATAGTTTGAGTAGTCATCCCAATGGGACCTAGAATCGATTGTGTATTTCCTATGGATTGTTGGAGGCTACTAGGGAAGCCTCCCTTGTGTTCGATACTATTCCTTCACTAAAGAGAGGGAAGTTGTTTCCTAGGTGGAAGTGGTGGCATCTTCCATGTTCTACTAGTATTAGTTCCTTTTGAAGGCTTTGCAATTGGTGCTAGATAGTGTGGTAGAAATATCCAATACACCTTTTAGAACCTGTTCTTCCTAAGATTATCCTTAAGGCTCAAAGAATAATGTTAGTCATCATGAATATAAAAGAATGTTTTGAAAGGTTCTTTTTTTTCCATTAGTTATATAATAATTAATCCTCAAATGAAATTAATGAAAGAACAGGACAAAGGTCGTATTTCATCGTCTAAGTCGATTTGTAAAATCAAATGATGTGGGGGGGGAACTTACAAAACTGTTAAACAAAATGAGGCATAAATGCAATATGAATCTTACCTTTTTCACAGTAGAAGAAAATAAAGAATGCACCCTTGAAAGGATATGAGATATAGTTATCCAAGTAGCTCACGGGTCTTGTATTTACTTATAGCAAATACAGAGGAAAAATTGCTTGCTTATCAA
>JASDQU010011816.1:26240-51986 GCA_032191745.1 Picea mariana | reverse complement strand
ATTAATTCTCACAAAAGGAGAGTTTTCTTTATTACATCTGGCAAGAAGTAGCCTGTGTTAAGCCTTCAAACTATGTATTTATAAAAAAATTATCTCAACCCTAAGTGGTTTGAATTCTCATAATTCAAAAACAGTAAATATTACAATATGTAAAATTTGAATAGTTTCATTTGCATCTTCTCTTGCTCTTTGCCTACTGGTAGAGACTTTTCTTCTTCTTGTCCTCTAGCTCAGAAACATTTGGCCTCTAAGCATGACCTGTGTAAATGGTATGCAAACATTGTCTCATTTGTTTTCAGATGTGTCGGCTTTCCCTTGTTCGACACACTGAACACATCTACCTACGAACTGCACCACTAACCTGGAAGGTTCTGTTGTGTCCTTCGCCTCGAAAGTATATAGATTATTTTCTATATGAGGAAACTTATCTTGCATTTTCCTTGCTTCCAAAGATATATCATGTAGTCGTAAACCATGATTGACTATCCACTTATTAATATGGATAAGGTCAATTTTCCCCAGGGCCTCAAAGCTACTATCTCCTTAAACATCCAATGAATCTTTGTCAATTGAAGACAATGCTTATTCACAAGTTGTCTTTACTTCCTTGGCTAATATTTTTCTTTCAGCCATATTTTCCTCCCGAGTCTTCAATATTATGTTGCCTCGGTTTTTCTCTGAAAGAGACAATCGAGAGACCCTAACTACATCATCTTTTTTTGTTGATAAAACGGCCTCCTGGAATGCAGCTCAAGTTATATTGGCCTCTCTCTCCTTTATGTAAATTTCATTTAAAGAATGGTCTGCTACCTAATAATAGTTTTGAACAACTTCTACTTTGGTAAAAAGGTTTTGCTGGGATGATTCCATCTTCTCATGCACCTCCAATGCATGGTCTTGGAAAACCTCCATATCCACTGTCGTGTTCTCAGTCAAGTTTATTTTAGCATGCAATATTTTGACCAAATCTCCCTGTCGAATGGCCAGTTCTCTACTTGCCTGTGAATTTTTATGCATTTCATCAAGACTGATTTTGAGTTGCTGAATTTCCTATCTATCACAAGCTCTGATCTGCTAAAAACCATTATTCATCTCATTTCACACACTCTATTCCACAGTCTTTATTTGGTTTTGTGATTGTCCCACTAACAGATTCTTCTATTTCAATTGTTCTACTAGATTCCTAACTGAATATTGATTTGTCATGGAAAAAGCTTGCAATGAGCCTGCCATTTCTATGGTGAATTCTGCCTCCTCTAAGGCCTGTCCATCATATGGCACCCTGTGCCTCTTGATAGTTGCACCCTCCTTTTGGTGTGTTTCTCTTTTTACTATAGACCTCCTCTTCTTACTGAAAAATAAGTCAGAGGGGGGCAGTTCTTCAACAGAAATAGGAGTAAGGTATTCTATGAATACGACTTTGGCATTTGGGTGCCCCTGAATGGATTGTAAAGGTGTGATTGATTTGATAGGGTTTCCTATCCTGGTGGATGTTTTTTTTCCCTACTATGTTAGTAGCTAATTTTTCTGGTGTGGACGGTGATTTTTCTTGCCCCTTTTTTATTAAATCTCTAGCTTGAGATTTCGTTTGATCATATGGTGGATTTCTCAATGCAGTATCCCCCTTATGTGTCAAGACCTCAGTTTTTTCTGAATTTCCTTGAGCATCCTGTTCATTGGAGCTTCCTGTTTCTAAAATCTGGGTCACAACTTCCTATGTAGTTGTAGATGTTGGGGCTTCTCCCTGTAAGACTTTAGGTAGACTATTTATTCATTGTCTTTGAAAATTATAGAACTCAGCTAGTTTGTATGGAGCCAGAGTTTGAACTCATCTCAACACTTCCTGATAAGATATTGCTCCTCAGAATATCTCATCCTGTGGGGAATCTTCATTCTCGTATCTCTTTAGATTGTAAATATCCATGTGATTCCCCACGATCTTTTGGGGATCATGTTTCTTGAATTCAATATTAACAATATTAATGTCTTCTAGGGCTGCAGCCTCTACCTTTGAGTGGTTGAAATCTAACAGTGAGAACATACCAACCTACAAAGGAAAGGTGGGCCATACCTTTTTCTGTGTTTCCTTTAGTTCTTTACTAATTCCCCCTAACACAGTTTGATGTGCTACCTCTTGACACACCAATCGATCTGGTAGAAACTTTGGTAAGGAATGTGGAGGAATGGAACATCCAAAAACCCTGATGTAAGAGAAATTTTCCTCAATGTACCAATCCACTATTTTTCCCAAGTTGGTCACTATCTTCTCTGAAATCCTGGGAGGTGGGAAATCGTATATAATGATATGCATCAACACCACCACATAGTTGCAGATTTCGTAGAAGAAATATTTTTCTTTATCCTCCTACAACTTGGAGTGATAGAAATGTATTGGTTCAGTGCTGGTCGGAGTCCAACTCCATCCCATCAAAGGAAATGGCATCATAAAACAAACGACATCCATAATGTATGTCGACATGTAAAATGGGACAGGTTTCCTTTTGGCTTTCAATGACTGATATTATGTGATTTCCCTGACCAAATTGTCCGATAATATTTTGGCCCAATCGAAGGAATACCCCTCTGCTACTGTATGCATGATTGGTACCCATGGTAATAAGAAATGAGCATAGTTTTCCTTCCCAAAAAGTCTACATAACATCATGGCTACATACATCATGTGAGGTTATAATGATGCAACAACATATATGCCATGGGTGTCTGCTCTAAATTTCTCAAGACATGAGAACCAATCCTTGATCAAGTCAGGTAAGTTCTTTCCATGTTACATGCATTCTTTTTTTTCGAAGTCCATTAGGAAAGTGACATTATAAATGTAATTGGGAATTGAGGATAATGTACATTACCTAGAAATGCTCTAGTCAGAAAGACCCAGCTGCAACATTTTGTGAATTGTAGATGCTCATGGTTGAGATGTCAACGTTCTCCAGCACCTAACCAATCATGTCATTATAAGGCACGAGTCTAGGTCGTGTTGCTATTTTATGCAGCTCTGATTGAGAAACATATTTTTATCTCATAGCTTGGGTTTCAGTCACCTCATTGCCCGAATCATCTGGGCAGTTGATCAATTTGTATTATAGAATATCAAATACATGTGTCTAGGTTTTCAAGGTATCTATGGTTCTGGGTGAAGTGTCTGAGAGGACATCAGTGTTCGGGCTCGAGATTTCACCAACCGCTTTAGCTGTTTTTCGTGGAGCCACGATATCATGAGCTCAAAACTCCATTACCTATTACAGGAAATGCACAAACTTCTTATTTTTCTAGAACTTACTTTTCTGCGAGCTTTCTATTAGAATTCAAACTCCAACATCGTTATTCACCTTAATTGTATTGATTTTATTAATACCTTTACTAATGATGTATTCACTTTCCTTAATGAAAAGATTTAGGAGGTGATCCACGATCTTATTTGAAATAATTTCCATAGATCCATTATTAATGCCATTAATTTTTGGTGGTTCATGATCGGGAGGTTTTATAGATGATATTTGAATTTACCCGAACTATGATTCAATGAAAAATTAACACGACATAATAGTGTTTAACCCGTTAACTAATCATGTTTAACCTTAATTATTTTCAAGCTTTTGGACCTCGGGATATCCGATAATAGCTCGAGATATGATTTTTGAAAATTGAAATCATGCATGGATTAATTATTTTCGAATTGTCTTTGTTCTTTAATTAACCCTACTTAACACTTAAGGCATTTTGGGAGTTCAGGCTTCCTGAATTTAGAATATGACAGATGGCGAATGCCCGAACTCTGAAAGAATGAAATTACTATTTGATTTTTTAATTGGGTTTTAGTTTCTTTTTAGGTATTTATCGTTTCATGTGTCGAAAAATTAACTTTATGGACGCTTCGATAGGTCACTACTCATAATGATGTTTCAAATCTTAGGAAGGTATACGTGTACGATGACTAAGACCCTTTGAACACTTTTCGGATATTGGGACTTTGGAGTTTCTACATGGTGAAATGCCCAAAGCGCAAAACTCCAAAGCCTAAAACTTCGAAGCAGCCTCTAGAGGATTCACCTTCTTAACATTTAGGTGGCTCCAAAACATTCGAGAAAAAGGGATCGTTTGATCGATGGGAGAATTGGATCGAAGATGGACCTCACGTACACCTTAAGGTTAAAAACAAAAAATGATTTATCACTTGGAGATCGACTTCTGAGATGAAGTAAAAAGAATAGTGTAAAGATTCAGGCTTATAATTTTAAATGTGTTCCAACATAGGCTCCATCTGGGGATCACATCTCCCTGTGAAGTGTGGAAGAACTGTAGACCAAGTGCCTTTATTGTGTTAATGGATTCATCATTGGGTTTATGGGAAACACCTTTGAGAAAACATACAGAAGGATATTAGACTTCAGCTGTATCTTAGAAAACTTTCAAAAACTTGATCATTCACCAATATCGAGTTTAGGCTATTAATAGCTTTCTTTTTATTGAAACTGATTTCAGGCCTGTTTAAGATAATCAAAACAACTTTAACCGAGCTATCAGACTCTGGTCGATTTTGTTCGCATCAAGGTAGAGTAAATTTAACAATTTAGTTTGTGGGGGTCCCTTGTTGGTTTAGAACGTAAATCTTGTTGAAAAGAGAACTAGCTACCAGAGTACATTATATACATGTATAACAACCTTGCAGATATCATAGACATTGCTTCACTGCCAGCAAGCCTATTCAGTACCCTGGTGAAGTTATCTACATTTCCCATTGAATTTCCTTTCACCACTTCAATTTTCACTTTGTTGAGATGAGGGAAATCATTTAAATGAGTTTCCTTTCATCATCTCTTTTGGAAAAAATGGGGGCAATCAAATTTCGAATTTCCTTTCACCATCCATCTTATATTTTATTATTTCTTAAGTGGGGGCAATCAATTTGTATGCATCATACAAGGGATGATATGTGTTTATAATTTAGTAGCAAAGGTCTATCAACTCACTTTGATTACTTTGGGCTAATACTCTCCTGACCTTCAAAACACATTTTCCTATAGGGAAGTTATCACATGGAGATTTTAATTTCCATGGACTTTCCTTGAGCGAAACTAATCATTTTAAATCTAATAGAAGGGATAAAGTAGTCAGGATTAGCCTAGACATACTTTCTCTCAGTTAAAATCAGAGGAATCATAAAATTTTCACCTACTCTCATTTTGAAGGTCTATTTTTTTAGGCTTCCTAAGTCAAGGCAAAATCTGTCTTTCTATGAAGATTTACAGTCAGGGAGTTCAAATCAAGATAGAATAAAATCTTTTAGATATGATAGATGGGAACAGAATGAAGAGTCAGAGGTTTTGAAAGGGATCTTATTTCCACTCAAACCTACTTCCTAATTAGCGAGCTTATTTTATTCTTATTTTCTTTTCTTTTTTACCTTCGTATTATTTTCATTTGATTCGGAGACTTAGAGTTTTGGATATTTCTAATCTTTGACCAGGTGACCATTTTTTACATGAGTACAACCTTGTTTAGATTTTATAAGACTTATTTTAGCATATTTTTTTGAACAACAACGAGCATAGAATTTGATACCTTGGATTTCATTTGTATTCTCAAGCAAAACCATTATTAATTTATCACCTGTTTTGCAAGAAAAGCTAATTGTTCTAAAATGCGATTGTCAGTTTCTAATACATCGTTATCTCTCGACTGTCAGTAAGCATTCTATCTAAAAATAAACATGAGAAATGTCAGAACCTTTGTATAAAAAGAAACAGTATGTGTTACTTGTTTTTATATTTTTGTTTTTTATGAAATCAACAAAACTGGTCTTATCTACAGTAAAAGTAAAAACTTACCAAAGAAATGAAAAACTGTAAATCAAAATAAGAAAATCAAATTGGTATGTACAATGGTGATTTAGAATCTGATTATTGCATGAAGTGTTTCAGGTAATGTCCGTTGATAGGGGTGTTAAGTATTTTCCCATCAAGATTTTGTAATAAAAATGAATTCTTTCCCTCTGAAGCCACGATCCTGAAAGGTCAAAACCATATGTGATCAAACTTGTCGTGCTTCCCTACGTATTTGTTTCTAGCATCCCACTTCAAAACTAGGTCACCAAGGAGAAATTCTCTATCTTTAGATTTTTTATCAAATAGGGCTTTCATGTTATCTTGATATTTCTGAAGTCTCTCATCCACCTCAACCGTATTTTGCTGGACTTCAATCAACTGGTTTATTCTTCTGGTAACATCATTGGGCTCTTCCTTCATGTCTTGTCAAAGCTTCATCATGGGAAGAGAGAGATTTATGGGGAGGACTACATCAATACCGTACACCCCTTGTAAAGGAGACATTCTGATTTATTTCTTAGTGCTGATTAGATTTTCCCACAAAGCATATTTCAAATGAACATGCCAGGATTTATTATTTTCAGTCAACACATTTTTTATTATGGTGATTAAGCTCTTATTCGATGATTCAGCTAATCCAATTCCCTGAGGGTAGTAGGTCATGGAATTTCCTAGTACAATGTTGTACTTTTGACAAAAACTGACCATCGCCATGGATTTGAAGGCTTGGGCATTATCTATAACTATTTTCCGAGGACAGTCGAATCTTGATAAAATCTTTTCTTTTAAGAAATTGATCACAACTGAGTCTGTAGCATTTTGTGTTGGAACGAACTCTACCCATTTAGTGAAATAGTATGTAGCGGTTAAAATCCATTTATGTTGTGCACTTGATTGCGGATGGATCTCTCCAATAAAATATATACCCCATTGTTTAAATGGAGCTTATGTTTAGACAAGAATCAAGGGTAGAGAGGGAAGCTTTTGTTTTCCTGAGAATAGTTGACAGGAATTACAAGCTCTAACTTTAGCATTCACGTCGGTAAATAATTTCAACCAATACTATCCCGCTCTCAAGATTTTATAGGCCATTTCCCTCTAGGTGTGGTGTCCTCCACACACTCCTTCATGAAACTCATTTATGACATCA
Organism: Picea mariana; assembly: GCA_032191745.1. Taxonomy (NCBI): domain Eukaryota; kingdom Viridiplantae; phylum Streptophyta; class Pinopsida; order Pinales; family Pinaceae; genus Picea; species Picea mariana. Next base: position 44,993 of record JASDQU010011816.1, on the reverse strand, counting down.
TTTGTTTTGGATTCTATTAGACATCTTAGTAAAAGGATTAGGGGGTCCTTCCAATACAATTGATTTTCAAGGATGAAGTATTTTACTGTGTGCAGCTTCAACGTTCTCTCCTTGGAAGGAGTCATATCACTTGGGCACTGAAGAGACAAGAGGTATAAAACTATGTCACCATACCAAGCCGAGGAATAAAATTTTTATTGGATCTGTCTTGTAGGTGGTTGGTCATCAAGTTCTTCTATATCTAGAAAGTATTTGTGGGATTCCAGGTGGTTTATCTCGAGTGACCTAAAGTTTGATTCAACCAATAGTTTTTCCAGGCCTTGACCTTTGATGAGTTTAGTCAGCTTTACCTCAAGATCAAATTCTTGGATCTTGGCTAGCCATCGACCCCTCCTTATGTCGCTATCCGGTTGAACCAATATATATTTAACAAAGTTGGTTGGCACGTAGGCAATTATTCTGGAATGTACCACATAGGTCCTGAAAGCTTTGAGGGATTTCACCATTGTGTATGCATGTTTTTCTAGTATATCATATCTCAACTCGACGTCTCTAAGGATTTTAATGAAAAATGTTATTGGTTGCTCGAAACCTTCATCGTTCTCCTGTTAGAGCACGGTTGAGATAGTATGGAGATAGTATGTTCGGATGCAAATGAAAAGATCAAGAACTCCTTCATGTAGTTTGGACTGGCTAGCACTGGTTCTTCTCCTATATTTTTCTTGATGCATTCAAAGGATTCTTTAGCTTCAGTATTCCATTTGACCTTGTTGTATTTTTTATCATATCTGTAATCAATTTAACAATTTCAATGAAATTTGGAATGAATCTTCTTAAAAAAAATATTTTTCCTAAAAAATATTGGATTTCCTTTTTGTTCCTGGGAATATTGATGGTATCTATAGCTTCAACTCTTTTCGGGTTGATTTTGATTCCTTCCCTGGATAATATATGGCCCAAGAGTTTACCTTCTTGCATTGCAAAATGGGATTTCTTAGGGTTGAGTGACAAACCAAATTTCCTACATTTCTCGAATGTCTGTTTGAGATGTACCAAGTGCTCTGCATATGAGTTAGAAAAAATAATTAAATCATAGAGATAAATAACGACAAACTTATCTCTCTCACCGACAAAGGTTATGTCCATTGCTCGTTGGAAAGTGGCCCCTGCTTTCATCAGATCGAAGGGCATTTTATCATACATGAAAATACCCCATGGAGTGGTAAACGCGGTTTTTTCTTTTTCATCTTCATGGAACACAATTTGATTGTAACCTGAAAATCCATCAATCGTAGACATTTTGTTAGCCCCGACCACTTTCTCCAAAACGTGATCCATCTTAGGGAGCAGATAATTGTCTTTAAGGGATGATCTGTTTATATTCTTAAAATCCACGCAGAGTATGATTTCACCGTTCTTTTCCCTTATTGGAACTAAGGTAGCTACCCACTCGGAATACCTGAGTGGAACAATAATATTTGCATCAAGGATATTTTTTACTTCTCTTTCTATTATAGGTAGGAGTATAGAGTTTATTTGTCTGAGCTTCTACCTGAAAGATTTGATGCCCTATTTTAAAGGGATTTTATGTTCGATGACAATGGTATCATAACTTTTTAGTTCATTGTAAGACCGGGAGAATATATCTTTGTAATGTTTGAGTAACTCAACATATTTACCTTTCATTTTGGGTGGAAGGTATTTAGATATTTTGACCAGTTTAGGGTTTTCCTTAGTGCCTATATCACAATCTTCAACCTCTTCGGGTTGAGGTTGCAAGGTAGACTTTAGGGGTATGTCATCCTGATCAAATAATATTTCTAATGGAATCAGACCTTTCGGGATCTGATTGTTTTTTAGCACCAACATGTGGTGTTTAGCGATCTTTTCCTGGAACTTCTGAGGATCTTCATCTTCTTGCATGATCCAAGTAGGGTCATTCTAATTTTTCTAGTCGATGTGTGTTTCAGAAAATTTATCAACCATTTCTAGAAATTGCTTGATCTACTCATCATCTTCGAATACCTGCCAGTGTTGAACATTGTTTGGTATTGAAGGCATGTTCCTCATTTCTATGTGATACCTTAGCTTCAAGCTGGTAGGTGGCATACAAGTATCAACCATTTTCGCTAAGGATTTAGCTTGTTGATTTTCTACCCTAGGAATATGATGAATATTAAACAATGAGAAAAAAAATTCTATCAAATCCTAGGCGCAGTTCCTGTACGACCTTATCCTTGGATGTTTGGATTGATATTGTTGTCTTATCTTTTTTACAATTAATTCTGCATCACCGTAAACTATTATATTTTCGATTTTCAATTTCCTAGTAGCCTCTAATCCTAAGACGAGAGCTTCATATTCACATACGTTATTTGTATAGTCAATGTCCCACTTTAATATGTATGATGAAGGAATAATGAATTCATATCCAGGTTCCACAAACAACACCCCATCTCCTACTCCTTCCCAAGATGAAGCACCATCAAAAAACATTTTTCAAACTCCTATACTATTTACACTTTTGTTTGTTTTATCTATTTTTTTGTTTTCTTCTTCTGTAAAATTTTCTTTTGTATATTCATCAAAACCATCATCAATTGATAATATACAGTTTCCTAGATCCTAATCAGTGACATATACTGGGTAATTATTTGGGTTATGTGGGTCACTTACGGTATATGTAAATCTTGTCTCTCTATATAGACGGGTGAACTGTCCACCAAAAATCGGGATCGTACCATACGTCATGTCCATTTGAAGCAATCCTCCAAGTTTGGCACCCCAATACCTGTATAGAAACATGCCAAACTTTGCAGGGACACCGGCAACGAATACATCCATAAGAATACTCTTTACAAGAATATGTGCAAGATTAACCACCAAATATTTTATCATACCAAGACATTTAACTTTTCTTGAATCAAAAGAATACAGATCTCGGTATGGTCTAGTAACCTCGAGACCTGGTTTTTCCATAATAACTTTGGGAATCAAGTTCTGGGATGCTCCAAAATCCAACATACAGTTATGGAGTAGGTGATCATGCACAGTCAATGTAATGTAAAAAGGAGCGACAAAATATTTAGCATTTTCAATATGTGGACCAAACATTATAGTAGGTCTATCATCTTGTAAATTAATAACATCCGCATGACTTTCAACATCCAAGAAATTTATCATCTTGGCAATTTGTTTTCTATACATCGGATTTTTTTATAGTTCAACCAAAGGTACAGGAATTTTGATTTTATTAATTTTGTTTTCCAAATTGAAACTTCTAATTGTCTCTCGGCTTCTCTGTTTGGGATATTTGTTTCTCTTCTTTCTGGCCTATTATTCTGTGTTGCTTTTGTTTCAGTTGTCTTTATTTTGGAAGCTTGTGTTTCAACTATTTTAGTTTTGGTAGCTTGTGTTTCAGTGGATCATTGGATTGCCTGATTCGTTTTAGTTCTCAGCAAGATTTTCTTTGGTAGAGAAGTTGTAGAATTTTTATCTCTAGGCCTTAGATTATATTTATGTTGAAGCTCTACCATTATAGAGTCATAGATTTCTTGATAATCATATTCTCCCAAATTATTTATACTTTCCTCATTTCCAAATAGTGGTTCTTGGTCTAAATACCTTTCGTAATCATGTTTTGTTAGGTGGGATTCTTGGTCATCATCACTAAGGTTGTTTATCTCTTCATATAACCCCTCATAGTCTTTCATATCATCATTTTTCATGAATTTTTCTATTTTAAAAGGGGCTTTGATTTTTTGGTCCTCGTTTTTCACTTGTTTCTGTTGGATCTAGGTGTTAGGATTTCTCCAGAAATCCTTTCTAGCAAATGGATCCAGCTTAACTTGGTATAATTCCATTCTATAGATTTTATTTGACAAGTCTTTTATTATTTTTTCCATATCATCCATATTTTCTTCTGCAAATTTTCTCGATCTGGAGGGTCTTGTTTGTTCTCTGAATCATATAGGTTCCTTGGTTCCCATATCAACCTTGGATTTTAGTTTACCTGATGCCATCATGTTCGACTCTATTTATATAGCATCGTCTTGCATTCCCATGAGAGTAGAATATCTTCTTTTCCTTAGAAGCAAGGCAAAGTTGGGCTCAAAATCCCCTACGAATGTCACTTTAATTGTGGGTTGAGAGGGTTTAACTTTTGTTGGGATCTTATGATATAGTTTGTTAAACCTCTGGGTGAATTCTAGGACTGTCTCTGAATTCGTTTTCCTCAGATCCCCAAATTCTGTCAGATAGTACAAGAGATCTTTCTTTTCTCCCCATTGTCTTAAGAAAGCATTTTCTAACTCGTTGTAAGACCTCAAGGATCCTACTGGAAGTCCTGTAAACTAGATCCTTACTTGCAAACATTTTCACTAGGATCCTTGAGTATATGTATTCATTTTCGATACTGAGGATATCAACGAATTGATCAAAAAAATTTATGTGTTTTGTCACCGTTAAATATCCCTCCCCTGTAAACTTTGGTAAATTTTTCATGTAATTTTCATGTAGGTCATGAAGGACGGGAGGAAGGACTAAAGGGGCATATCTAGAAGCTACCTTAGTGAAAATACTAGGGGGGAGGGGGTGGTCCTTGACCACCTCCACCTCCAGCACCACCTCCTCCGGCAGCACCACCTCCTCCGACAACGCCACCTCCAACCGCAGCCATTGAAAATCAAGGGGATGAGCTTCGGGAGTTGAAAAGAGGGTTTTCGTAAAATTCTAAGGACCGAAGCGATGACCTTTCGAGTTCCTTGGGATGTCATGAAGGGGAGTCTGGAAAATGATCATTATGAGACACAAAGTCTAGAAGGGGAGGAAACGAGAAACATGGACTAGCTTCTTCAGACTTATAGGACGTATAGATAGGTGAACCGACAGGTGACAAATCGAGATATAAAGTACACTCTTCAAGGTTTCGGAGAATTGAAACCTTCACTTCTGGAGAGGATGGGGTAGAATTTTTTTTTATAATAAGGGGTATAGATGATTTTCTTCTATTCATATAGTTAAACGTATCAATAGGGTCAATCTCAATATTTATTCTGGGTTCACTAGTTGAGGCCTCCGTAGAAGGTGTTTGCTTAAGATTTTCTTCAAGACTTTATCCTTCGACTGGAACCTTAGTGTTGAATTGATTTATTTTGGTTGATACTTCTTACCTGAAGATGAGGTAGTGGACTTGAGGTATCCCTTGGGTTTTAACAACCTTTCGGGTTCACATACGGGCGTAGTTTGCTACTCGTCTAGGTTCCTCCTGGTATTCTTTCGACTGAATGCCAGTTTATCTGTAGTCGAGTTGCCAAGTGAAAGATAAAAATTAGCCTTATTATTGTATTCAATATTTGTTCACTATCAAAGAGAGAAACTTACCATGTCATTCTCCCAAGGAAAAAATAACTTCGTTTCTCCATCCCCGACAGCAGCGCCACAAAGATGTTGTTCCTAATATTATCCTTAAGGATCAAAGAATAATGTTAGGAATCATGAATATAAAATAATGTTTTGAAAGGTTCTTTTTCTTTAGTTAGTTATATAAGAATTAATCCTCAAATGAAATTAATGACAGAACAAGACAGAGGCTGTATTTCGTCATCTGAGTCGATTTATAAAATCAAATGATGTGGGGGGGAACTTACAAAATTGTTAAACAAAATGAGGCATCAATGCAAGATGAATATTACCTTGTTCACATTAGAAGAAAATAAAGAATGCACCCTTGAAAAGATATGCGATACAGTTATCCAAGTAGCTCACAGGTCTTGTATTTACTTATAGCAAATATAGAGGAAAAACGTCTTTCTTATCAGACGACTGATAAAATGCGACCACAGTAGTAGTAGTACTAAATTGAAACCACTCACTTATCAAGGAATGACATAAAGAAAGATATAATTATGAGATACGGGAGAAACACATAACTCAAACTGCACAAACATTGGAATCTCTATCTGCACTTGTATTAATTCTCACAAAAGGAGAGTTTTCTTTATTACATTCAGCAAGAAGCAGCCTGTGTTAATTCTTCAAACTATATATTTATACAAAAATGATCCAAACCCTAAGAGGTTGGAATTCTCATAATTAAAAAATAGTAAATATTACAATATGTAAAAATTGAAGAGTTTCATTTTCATATTCTCTGTCTCTTCACCTACTGGAAGAGACAATTCTTCTTCTTGTCCTCCAGCTTAGAAATAGCTAGCCTCTAATCATGACCTGTGTAAATGGTATGTTCACATTGTCTCATTTTTTTCTAGATGTTTTGGATTTCCCTTGTTTGACACACTGAACACATATGCCTACGAACTGCACCACTAACTTGGAAGGTTCTGTTGTGTCCTTCGCCTCAAAAGCATATAGCTTCTTTTCTATATGAGGCAACTTATCTTGCATTTTCCTTGCTTCTGAAGATATATCCTGTAGCCATAAACTAGGATTGACTATCCACTTATTAATATGGATAAGGTCAATTTGTTTCAATTGTTGGATTGTCGTATGGGCTTCTTCCATGCTTGTATTGGAATTAAGTTGATTTTTTTCTATATCAATTTTCCCTAGGGCCTCAGAGATACTGTCTCCTTCAACGTCTAATGACTCTTTGTCGAGTGAAAACAATTCTTCTTCACAAGTTGTATTTACTTCCCTGGCTAATACTTTTCTTTCAGCTAGATTTGCCTACCAAGTCTTCAGTATTATGTCGCCTCGGGTTTCCTCTAAAAGAGACAATTAAGAGACCCTATCTACTTCATCTTTTTTTGTTGATAAAATGGCCTCCTAGAATGTAGCTCGAGCTACATTGGCCTCTCTCTCCTTTATGTAAATGTTATTTAAATAATGGATTGATACAAATAATAGTTTTGAACATCTTCTACTTTAGTAAAAAGGTTTTGTTGGGTTGATTTCAACTTCTCGTGCACCTCCAATGCCTGGGCTTGGAAAATCGCCATATCCACTACAGTGTTCTCAGTCAAGTTTATTTTAGCCTACATTTTGTTTGACCAACTCTCCCTGTTGAATGACCAGTTCTCTACTTGCTTGTGAATTTTTATGCATTTCATCAAGATTAATTTTGAGTTGTTGAATTTTTTGTCTGTCACAAGCTCTGATATGCTCAAAACCCTTATTCATCTCACTTATCACACTCTGTTCCATAGAATTTATTTGGTTTTGCACCTATCTCACTAAAATATTCTTATGTTTCAATTGTTCAGTTAGATTCCTAACTGAATACTGATTTGTCGTGGAAAAATCTCCCAATGAGCCTTCCATTTTTGTGGCAAATTTTTCCTCCTCTAAGTCTTGTCCATCATATAACACCATGTTCCTATTGAAAATTACTCCCTCCTTTTGGTGCATTTCTCTTTTTACTATAACCCTCCTCTTCTTGTTGAAGAAGAATTTGGAGGGGGGAATTTCTTCAATTGAAATAGGAGTAAGGTCTTCTATAAATATGACTTCGGCATTTGGGTTCACTTGACTAGAATGTAAAGGTGTGACCGATTTGATAGGGCTTCCTATCTTGGTGGATGGTTGTTGCTCTGTTTTGTTAGTAGTTGATTTGTTTGGTGTGGACGGTGATTTTTATTTTCCCTTTTTTATCAAATCTTCATCTTGAGATTTCGTTTGATCATCTGGTGGATTTGCCAATGTAGTATCCCCCTTCTATGTCAAGACCTCAGTTTTTTCCGAATTTCCTTGAGCATCCTATTCACTGGAGATTCTTGTTTTTAAAATTTGGGTCACAACTTCCTGTGTAGTTGGAGATGTCGGGGCTTCTCCCTATAAGACTTTAGGCATACTATTTCTTCGGTGTCTTTGAAAATTATTGAACTCGGCTAATTTTTTTGGAGCCATAGTTTGAACTCGGCTCAACACTTCTTGATAATATCTCTCTCCTTAGAATATCTCATCTTGTGGGGAATATTCATGCTCGTATCTCTTTAGATTGTAAAGAGCCATGTGATTTTCCACGATCTTCTGGGGATCATGTTTCTGAATTCAAAATTAACAATCTTAATGACTTCTAGGGCCGCAACCTCTACCTTTGAGTGGTCTAAATCTAACAGTGAGAACATACCAACCTACAAAGGAAAGGAGGGCCATACCTTTTTTTTCACTTCCTTAAGTTCTTTACTGATTCCCACTAGCACAGTTTTATGTGCTACCTCTTGGCACACCAATCGATCTGGTATAAACTTTGGTAAGGCATGTGGAGGAACGGAACATCCAAAAACCTTGATGTAAGAGAAATGTTCCTCAATGTACCAATCCACTATTTTTCCCAGGTTGGTCACTATCTTGTCTAAAATCCTAGGAGATGGGCAACCGTATATAGTGATATCCATCGGCACCACCACATAGTTGCAAATTTCGTAGAAGAAATCTTTTTATTTATCCTCCCACAACTTGGAGTGATAGAAATGTATTGGTTCAGTGCTGGTTAGAGTCCATCTCTAGCCCATCAAAAGAAAATGGATTCATAAAAAAAACGACATTCATAATATATGTTGACATGTAAAATGGGGCAGGTTTCTCTTTGGCTTTCAATGAATGATATTCTGTGATTTCCCTGACCAAATTTTTCAATAATATTTTGGCCCAATCGAAGGAATACCCCTCTACTACTATATGCATGATTAGTACCCATGGTAATAAGAAATGAGCAGATTTTTCCTTCCCGAAAAGTCTACATAACATCATGGCTACATACATCATGTGAGATTCTAATGATGCAAAAACATATATGCCATGGGTGTCTTCTCTAAATTCTTCAGGATGTGAGCACCAATCCTTGATCAAGTCAAGTAAGTTCTTTTCATATTGCGCGCATTCATTTTTGTCGAAGTCCATTAGGAAAGTGGCATTATAAATGTAATTTGTACATTACCTGGAAATGATCTAGTCAAAAAGATCCAACTACAATGTTTTGTGAATTGTAGATGCTCCTAATCAAGATGTAAACTTTCTCCAGTGCCCAACCAATCATATCATTATAAGTCACGAGCCTAGGTCGTGTTGCTATTTTATGAAGCTCTGATTGAGAAACATATTTGTATCTCGTAGCTTGTGTTTCAGCCACCTCATCGCCTGAATCATCTGGGTAGTAGATCAATTCATATTGCATAATATCAAATACATGCATCCAGGTTTTCACAACATCTATGGTTCTGGGTGAAGGGTCTGAGAGGAGATCGATGTTCAGGCTCGAGCTTTCACTAGCCGCTTTAGCTATTTTTCATGGAGCCATGATATCACGAGCTCAGAACTCTATTACATGTTATAGGAAATGTGCAAACTTGTTATTTTGCTCAAACTTGATTTTCTGCAAGCTTTCTATTAGAATTCAAACTCCAACATCGTTATTCACCTTAATTGTATTGATTTTATAAATACCTTTACTGACGATGTATTCACTTTCCTTAATGAAAAGATTTAGGTGGTGATCCGCGATATTATTTGGCATCATTGCCATAAATCCCTTAATAATTCCATTAATGTTTGGTGGTTCGTGATCTGAAAGTTTTATAGATGAGATTTGAATTTACCCAAACTACGATTCAACAAAAAATTAACATGACATAATAGTGTTTAACCCGTTAACTAATCATGTTTAACCTTAATTCTTTTCGGGCTTTCGGACCTCAGGATATCCGATAATATCTCTAGATATGATTTTTGAAACTTGAAATCATGCAGGGATTAATTATTTGCTAATTTTATTTCATATTTAATTAACCCTTCTTAATGCTTAAGGAATTTTGGGAGTTCGGGCTTTGTGAATTTAGAATATGATAGATCGTGAATGCTCGAACTCTGAAAGTATGAAATTACTATTTGAATTTTTAATTGGGTTTTAGTTTCTTTTTAGGTATTTATCATTTCATGTGTTGGCAAATTAAATTTATGGACACTTCAACAGGCCACTACTTGTAATGATGTGTCAAATCTTAGGAAGGTATACATGTACGATGACTAAGACCCTTTGAACACTTTTCGAATATCGAGACTTTGGATTTGCTACATGGTGAAACACCCAAAGCATGAAACTCTAAAGCCCAAAAATTCGAAGCAATCTCTAGAGGCTTGACCTTCTTAACATTTAGGTGGCTCCAAAATGTTCAGGAAAAAGGGATCGTTCGATCGATGGGAGAATTGGATCGATAATGGACCTTGCATACACCTTAAGGTTAAAAACAAAAAATGATTTATCACTTGGAGATCGACTTCTGTGATGAAGTAAAAATAATAGTGTAAAGCTTCAGGCTTATAATTTTAAATGTGTTCCAACAGAACCCATGCTAGGGAAATCAAATATATTGGTATTTCTTCCAATACCACCTTAATAAGAACCAATCTACCCCTCTAGAGATTCATCGATTGCACTAGGTATTTAGTATATTTTCCACCTTGGAAATTAATCATTTCCAGTCACATTTGTTTTTATATACATGATAGATTTTAGGTGGAATCCTGAATAATTTAATACATGGTCTAAATCAACCTACTGGTAGGGGAACAATTAGGAGAAATATCCACATTCTTGTTTAGTGACGTCCCACATGGAAATACTAGAATCATTTGTCAATATTTATAATCATACTAGTAGATTTACAAAATATCTCCAAAATATTTTTAAATTCCTCAACTATCCTTCTAGTACCTTCATATAAAATCATAATATCTTCCACAAATAAGAGTTGTGTGATGTTACATGCTACGCCAAAGCATATCCCTTTGAAAATACCACAAGCTATAGCCTATTTTATTAACTTGCTAAAACCTTCAGCTATGAGAAGGAAAATGAGATGGGATAGGGTAGCCTTGGCTTAGACCTCTACATAGTCTAAAGAATAGGGATGAAATTCCATTGATTAAGTTTTCAAAGGATACTAAGATAATGAAACTCATCACCCATACCAAAAATTTATGACAAAAAACCTAAATGAATAAGCATCAATCTCATGTAAATCCAACTTACTCTATCATAAGCTTTAGAGAGGTCCACTTTGATGATCATCTCTCTTTTAATTATAACCTTGATTGAGTGTAGTATTTCATGTGTTATCCTAAATTACTCATGAATTTGTCTCCCCTATAAGATATCAAATTGTTCTCTATAGATTTGTCTTCAGGAAATGATTTTTGAAATAATTTTGTAGATAAAATTGCATAAGGATATTGCCCTAAAAGTTTCAAACAATATTAGGTTATCTTCTTTAGTAATTAGTGCTATAAATGTATTTTTAAAGGATCCTAAAAAATTTCTAGTGGCTCTATGATGCAGGAGCATCCTACCACCAAAATATAGCTCATTTTGGTGAGGCCTAGGGGGTCTTTTATTTACTAGAGGAGTCGATTCCTTAATTAAATATTTGTAATATTCTTATGTTTTAGTGACTTCTAGAGGGGAGGCATAGAATAGATTTTATTAGTGAGAGTGAGGATTTAATTGTAAATGTTCTCGAATGTATGAGAACATGAGGGTTTTGAGTTTGTTAGAGATGTCATGAGGATCTAGGGAGTTTGTTTTGTTAAGAGTGATCCTAGAGGATTTTGTGGATCTAAGAGGATCCTTAGTAACTGTTGTTGAGGATATTATGGATCTAAAACAGAATTGGTTTCAATATCCTTTGTATAAAATTGTATTCCTAGGAGGCATGCAAGGAGTTGGGCATTTATATAGAAATTCATTCCATAGAGAGTGACAGAGGCCTACTCAGTTCAATTAGGCCAAAAAGGGAATAGAACTGCCTCATGTAAATATGTGTATATCAATGTGCATTCTGGTTGATATACAAAGGATGAATACTCAATTTAGAGTATCATTGACTGTTGAAACCATTTGATAATTTATCTNATATATATATATATATATATATATATATATATATATATATATATATATATATATATATATATATATTGTATTGAGGTTGTAGTTAGAGGTTCAATTCTATTTATAGGTATAGTGGTCATGGATGTGATGGACAAGAAATTATGGAGGAATCAGTCAAATGATCGTTGATCAAATTCAAGCACAATGATCTATATTAATTACAGAGGGTAAGTGAATGTGTTCAAGGCAAGGATGAGGATCATCGTAAATTTTCAACTTTGTGAATTAAGGGACATGAATCATTGATTACTTAGGGGTCAATTGTGGACCATTTGATCAACAGTGGTTGAGACCACATTACTCCAGTTCAGAGAGAACTAAAATCATTGGATCAATTCAAGGTTGATCCAAGGTCATAGATACGAAAGATGGTATACGTGCATTGGTCCTATCGTGGTAGAATATTGACCATAGGATCATCCAGAGACCAAAAACCAGTCCTTCAGATTGGAAATGAGATTGTTGTGGAGCAATGGATCCAGAGATAGATCTTGATTATTGACCACATTTGGATCAATGATTCATATCATTTCTCATATTAGAGTTGCAAGAGAATTAATTTTGAGGTTCCCGTGTGAATATCCAAACCACCGAGATTGGGATGAGCTATGTGTCGAGTCCTGGTCAATTCTTGTTTTCATTTGTGTTTTTTAAAACCAATCCCACTCATTTGCGAAAGGTTAACCCTCTGGTCATTTCCTATGGTCATATGTGGGAGAGTCGAGCAACGTGATATAAGTTAAGCTCCTGGAAATATTTGTATGTTCCTTTTTGGTTCAAATCTATAGTTGTATGAGTGAAAGGCATAAGCACCTTTGGGTTTAAGCATAGGTCTCAAGCCTCTGGTCGTATGGTGACATGGATTAATATTATAAGAACAAACATATTTGAACAAAGGTTTATGTTTAAGCCCTTCATGCCTATTTTTAACAATAGAAAAAATGTCATAACCTTGCACACTATTGAAGAAAATATCCTTGGACAACCTCTTTGAAGGCTTATAGAGCAGCCTGAAATTGGAAAAATTTCCTAGCTATGGGGTGAATGTGGAGCGACCCGATAGGTCACTATCAAGTGCTATCATAGAAAGTAAAATTATCTTTGGGAATTAAGGATAGGATTAGAGAAAGTTATTTTCTCATTTGAAAGTTGTAGGTATTGTTATAACAACACTAGTGTAGAGAAATTAGCAAGCACTTGGGCAGAGCAAGATTGAGCTCTTGAAGGAAACGAAAGAACACTGATGTTATTTAATACCACAGAGACAATCTCTTAGAGAGAAGAAGGTTCAATAGAACATTTCAAACAATGAAATGGATCAAGAAGCATGTATATAGGAGTGCATGGGAAAGGAAGAGATATTGTATAGAGGAGTTCATATTTAGTTAAATATGATAGAACGGAAAAGTGAGATTGATTCAAAAAATGGATCAAAAGAGGAAATTTGTAGGGGAAATGTGCAATACATGTGGGAGATAATATCATGAATAGATATTGAAGATATTAACGATGTTTATTTTTTGTTAACTTTGGTTTAAATATTATTTTTGCAGGTTGAAGATGATAAGGAATTTATAGCAGTAGCATAGCTAGAAAATTTGTAGCATAGAACCATTGGTGTACCTGAGTGAATGGAAAAAGAGAATGTGAATCTCGTAGAGAAGAATAAATAAAAGTGAAAAGAACCTGATATTTCCATATGAGATTGGAATGAGGAGGACAAGTTTAACTTTCTCAGAGAAAGAAAGTGGATCTACAGAAGACAAGAAGAGCAAGGAGTGCTCAAGGAGGTTCTAAGAGAGAGAGAACCACGGGAATACTAGAGGACCGGGTTAGGGAGAAAGCTTGGTAAGGTATGGGTATGAGGATAATGGAGAGAGCATGTTATTAAGGCTAGAGTGCATTTCACAAGTGGAAAAAGTAACGTTCACATGGATATGAAGACAATGACTACTAATAGTCATTGCAGAGGTTCAGAAATAATCCACAATAGAGGAAAGAAGGCTGACAAGACAAATGGAATAAAGAGGATGAGTAAAGAGGAGTATGACAGAGATATGGATGATATAAATAAGAGGCTCAATGTCATACAGATGTTGTTGCAAGAAAATATGAAAGAAAACTAGAGACAAGGATGGACACTATAGAAGGTCAATTGGCCAATAGTGCAACTATTTGAGGAGAAGTTGAGGGAAATCTTGAGAAACCTAAATAATAGGAAGAATTTTTGGGTAGATAAGGAAAAAGTAAGAGGAACTAAGTTCATATGGATTCCATTGAAAAAATAAAATGTTCACTATTGTGAACCAAAGAAGGGAGACACCCTTGGAGAGGGTGATGTTGAGACGAGATCTATTGAGAGTCCCATAGACTGCCTGGAGAGTGAATATGAGAGACTTGAAGGAATTCTCATGAGCTCTATGGGGAGTTCATATCACCATAAGGATGTGCTGGCAGGAGGATTGCAAGAGGCTAGAGAGCCTAATATTTTTTAAACTAATATTGTGTGTGTGGTTGGAATATTTGCAAGTGATGGGTAGTCATCTGAAGATGATGTGAAGAAGAAGGAATAAAAAGAAATGTATCAAAACATTTTGATGGAGGATGAGGCCACGATATCTCATGATTATATTCAAGGGGGAGACCATACACATTTTTCCAATGGAATTGTTGAAAGATAGTTGTAGAAACTTATTGTTGCAGAAAACAGAGAAGAATAATTTGCTCATGGCGATAGCCAAGATAAGGATGAAAATAAGAATTCATATGTAATGCTTACCAAATGGAATGAAGAAATTGAGTTGTTGGAATTATTTTTGAGGAAGCCTAAGTCAAAAGGAGAATAAATTACATCCAAAAAGAAAACATGTTCACATGTGCCTAGCAGCAAAGAAGAAATGATTTTATCATCTGAGGAGACAAAGGTAAATTTTAATTTTCAAATTGAATTGGAAAATGAAGGTACAAAAGGTGATGAACATGAAAATGTGATTAGAGAAATAAAATATGAATTATTTGTTGAAGATAATATTGAAGAACAACATTCAAAGATGAAATTTTCTGAGGATGAGATGAGATTTCTGGAGGAATGGCTAGCTAAGGGTACAAATGATGAATACTAGAAAGAATTTGTAGACCCGGATGATTCTGAGGAGCATATTGGAATACCTTACAACAGGGGCATGAATTCAAAGGATATTAATAATCCTAAATATATAAATGAAAATAACATACAGTAGCTAGTGTACAACAGTCACAGTAAAGTTCAGCAGGGGAGAATCAATAAGTTGCAGAGTATGTACTAGCCATAAGACAAGATGGACATTGAGATTGAAATTTTGAGGATCGTGATGATGAAATTGTATCCTAGGAGACATAATAAAATGAAGAATATAGTAAGAAGAAAAGGGCAGGTGACTATACAAGTTTGCATCAGCAAAGAAGGAGGAAAGAGGAAGAATTAGATTTGGGATCCATGAAATTTGTGGGCAGTAGCAACAATGCAACAAGATAGCAGTGCAAGAAGACAATTGCAATATTATGTTTGGGATCCAGGAATACTTTAGCAAAAGGAACTCATGATCAGGAAATCATGAACATTTTATTCCTGGAGAGTCTAATGCAAGAGCATCCTACCACCAAAATCTAGCTCATTTTGGTGAGGCCTAGGGGTTATTTGATTTACTAGAGGAGTTAGTTCCTTAATTAAATATTTGTAACATTCTCATGTTTTAATGACTTGTAGAGGAGATTCATATGATATATTTGATTAATGAGAGTGAGGATTTAATTGTAAATTTTCTTGAATGTATGAGAACGTGAGGGTTTTTAGTTTAATAGAGATCTCATGAAGATCTAGGGAGTTGAGTTTGTTAAGAGTGATCCTAGAGGATCCTTAGTAAATGTTGTTGAGGATATTGTGGATCTGAACCATAATTGGTTTCAGTATCCTTTGTATAAAATTATAATCCTAGGAGGCATGCAAGGTGTTGGCCATTCATATAGAAAATCATGCCATAGAGAGTTAGAGAGGCCTACTCAATTCGGTTAGGCCAAAAAGGGCATAGAGATTCCTCATGTAAACCTATGTATATTAATGTGCTTTCTAATTGATATAGAAAGGATAAATACTCCATTTCAAGTATGATTGACTGTTGAAACCATTTGATAATTGTTATAATTATTTGTAAATGGTAATGAGGTTCTAGTTGTAGGTTCAAGTCTATTTGCAAGTATAGTGGTCATGGATTCAATGGAGAAGAAATTATGGAGGAATTGATCCAATGATCATTGATCAAATTCATGATCAATGATCTATATTAATTACAGAGGGTGGGCAATTGTGTTGAAGTCCAAGATGAGGATCATTGTAAATTGTCAACTTTGTGAATTAAGACACAAGAACCATTGATCTCTTAGGGGTCGATTATGGACCATTTAATCAAGAGTGGTTGAGACAATGTTATTATAGTTTAGAGAGAACTCATATCATTGAATTGATTAAAGTTTGATACAAGGCCATAGATCCGAAAGATGGTATAAGTGCATTGGTCCTAGTGTGGGAGAATTTTGATCGTAGGATCATCTAGAGACTAAAAATTGGACCATCAGATTGGAAATGAGGTTTTTTTGGAGCATTGGATCAAGATATAGATCTTGATCATTGATCACATTTCTATCGACAATCCATATCATTTTTCATATTAGAGTTGCACGAGAATTAATTTTGAGCTTCCCATGCGAAGATCCAAACCACTGGGATAGGGATGAGATATGTCTCAAGTCCTAGTCAATTCGTGTTTTCTTTTTTGTTTTTTAAAACCACTCCCACTCATTTGTGAAAGGTTAAGACTCCAGTAATTTCCTATGGTCATATGTGGGAGCATCGGGTGATAGGATATAAGGTAAGCACCTGGAAATATTTGTATGCACATTTTTGTTTTGAAGCTATATTTGTATGAGTGCAAAGCATAAGTGCCTTTAGGTTTAAGCATAGGTCTCAAGCCTCTGGTGATTAGGGGATCAAATTTTGCTCAAAAATTCAAAGTGCTCGGAATCACTTCAAATCGGACGAGATCTTAGGCCTCGTCGTTGCAAACCCAACGCAACTTGTTTGGGTTCAAACAGACATCGAGAGCGAGAGATATCACATTCTGTTCAAAATGGCAAACAGTCAAAAAAAAAAAAAGGATGCTGATTGTACAGTCCGTACAGTCTGTACGGACGATGATGTGGCAGATCGTACAGATGACATGGCAGACCATACTTTGACATGGCAGACCATTATTGGGCAGTTGGCATATGACATGTTTTATTGGCAACGAATGGGAATGCGACACGTGGCCCAATCAAAGGCTGCCACGTGTCACTTGCTTGTTGGTTAAAACCTTTGCACTCAGCAGGAGTTAACCCCATGACCTCCAGGGGCAGGGTAAAGCTTTGGGAAAGTTCACCCAACCAGTGTGCCCATGCATGTTCCTTGTAATATATATGCAAATCAATATATTTAACATTGTTGTAATGTATGTTTGGGCGTGGACCAGGCTGGGGCTAAGCCCCGGCCCATGGTCATGTGTTATATTATATGTGACCAATGCTACGGTGGTTACCACCATCACCATATATTATAATCGTTTATTATATGTGTGCAGTTTGGCATACTATGTGACCACTATACATGCGCACGGGTTTGACATACAGTTCCAACAGTTGTTTAAACATTGAGCCCTGTTGTGTTGGCGCACGGTCATATGACTGCCATGTGCCCACGGGCCTTGGTAGTTAGGGCCAACATGTAATGGTTTGACAGTTTGGACCGGTTGTGCGGTTGCACCCAGTTCCAAGTTTTTACGCTTTAAATTGCGTGTGGGCTAGGTTGAGCCAGAGGAGGTGTGTTTTGTAGATGCAGAGACATCAAGATTGAAGGGGAGACTTCAAGGAAGCCTATCTTCTTCATTTTTTGGCCAAATGAGGTACCGAAAAACCCCAACTAGGGGTTTTTGGATGTTCTGAAGCCATTGGAGCAGTCTATTGGTCATTTTGAGCATTGTAAAGCACATTTTTGAGCACTTTTAGCAAATAATACAAATGATCCATTGGAAGCTGGACCAGGAGATGTAGCCCAAGAGAGGGGTGAACTCCTTTATCATTTATTGTGTTATGTGTTTTCTGTTCATTGATTATGTTGTTGTTTATATGCATCTTGAATGAGTAAATCCTATTAAAGATGTGTTTGTAAATTTGATCCATTTGCTTTTAACACATAAAACTTAACTTGCAAATATTTTCAAGAATACAAGTCTTCTTCATTTTTAGATCAAGTTGGTATCAGAGCATAGGTTTTTGAAGACTTGATTATTTGCAAGTGTTTTGTTTTCTGATGCTCACAAGGTTGAAACTCACAAGAGGAGAAGGTCAACTTGTAGATCCAAGTTCTGATCCTTCAAGGAGGAAACATATTCCATCACCGCAAGTTTCAAGGAGGCATTCACCAAGTATGGATCATGAAGAGAGTCATGAACATGTTCCTGCAAAAGATGAAGATCTCAGAAAGGCTATCATGGAAATGAGAGAGATGATGAAGATATTGATAGACAGGAATACAAGGTTGCAAGGTGAAGGCTCCAACCCTTCAAAGCATAAGGGAGACAATGGTGATAAAACTCCAAATGGAAATGGAGGGAATGGTGCTTCTCCACCACCCTCTTCTCCATCTTCTTCTTATTCTTCTTCTTCTTCTACCAATTCCAGACCTCTTCTGAATTCTCCAAAGGGACATGGTAAAACTCCTTCACAAATTCCTTCATTAAAGATTGATATTAAATTCGAATTGCCAATATACAATG
>JASDQU010011816.1:11652-26140 GCA_032191745.1 Picea mariana | reverse complement strand
TATAAATGATTTCAAAATCATAACCCAATATCTTGGTTACCCATTTTTGTTGTTCTTATAAAGATAGTCTTTGTTCCAAGAAGTATTTAAGACTATAATGATCTATTTTGACCTTGAAGTGCCTACCTATTAGGTAAGGATTCCATTTCTTCAATGCATGTAGTATTCCCATCATTTCCTTCTCATAAATGGGTTTGTGTAAGTCCTTTCCATTGAGTGTTTGACTTTCAAAAGCTAGGGGCCTTCCTTATTCCATTAGGACAACACCAATTCCATTTCTCGAGGCATCACATTCCACAATAAAGTTTTTTGTGAAGTCTGGAGTGGTCATGATAAGAGCTTTGCACATCACCTCTTTAATTTGTTCAAAAGCTTTAGTTGCCTCTGGAGTCCATGAAAATGCATACTTATTAGTCAGTTCCATTAAAGGTGCTTCTATTCTTCCATAGTGTCGAACAAATTTGCAGTAGTAACCTGTCAAACCCAAAAATCCTCTAAAATTCTTCAATGTTTTGGGAATCGGCCAGTCCATCATGGCCTTAATATTGTTAGGGTCTACCTTGACACCTTCATGAGATACAATATGACCCAAATACTCTACCTCCTTCACTCCAAAGAAACATTTGGATGGTTTGGCATATAGTTGTTGCTCCTTTCCTTCATGAGTTCGAAATGTTGTTTTTGGGATATCTTCTTCCTTCATTCTAATCTAGTGATACCCTGAACGAAGATCCAACTTTGTGAAATAGATTTCTCCATGTAGTTCCTCTAAAAATTCATCAATGATGGGAATTGGAAACTTATATTTAATAGTGCTCTTGTTGAGCTCTTTATAATCTGGACACATACACCATGAGCCATCTTTCTTGAATACCAATACCACTGATGCAGGGTAAGAACTTTGGGTAGGTCTAATAATGACAACGTCCAACATTTATTCAACCATGCGCTCATTTTCACTCTTCTGGGCATAAGGGTGTCTGTATGGCCTAATGTTAGGAGGAAAACTCCCAGGAATTAGGTGAATATCATGATCATGATTTCGAGTGGGTGGAAGACCTTTGGGAATATCTTCAAATACTTTGGAATGATTATCAATGATCCCTTGGAGATCTATAGGAATAGATGGCTCAGATGTTTGAACATCTAGTGAGCATAGTTGTACAATAACACCTTGATGCCCCCTTTTCAATAATTTTGTCATGCCATTAGAGCTTATCACCTTACCGGGTTTCCCTGTGATACCTCCTAACTCAATTTCTTTTCCTTCCAATGAAAAGTTCTTGAAAATTAAAAGCCACCGTTCCTAATGATTGTAACCATTGGATTCCTATTACAACATTAGCACCACCCATGGGTATAGAAATCATTGGACTATTCATTACATATTCCCCCATAGTAAGATTGATCTTATTTCATTTTCCCTAGGAATTGATAGTTCCTCCATCTGCAATCATTACTTGAAACTTTGGCATTGGATATACAAAGCAATTGAGAGCTTTGGGTAATTTATATTGAATGAAATTATGAGTACTGCCATAATCAATTAGGACTATTACCTTTTTATTTTTGATATATCCTTTGATCTTGAGGGTTTGAGGAGTGCTAGTTCCAGCCAATGCATTACACCATATTGTGGGAGTCAACTCTTCAAACAAAATTGCTTCTACATTTTCATCTTGAGATGGTTCGTGTTCTTCTTCTTCTTCTTCTTCCTCTTCACAATCTATGTAGAATAATTTCTTCTCACCACACTTATGTCCCTTACTATACTTGCTGTCACAGTTAAATCATAAACCTTTTTCTTTTCTTTCCTCCAATTGTTGAGGTGTCAACCTTGTAGGTTGAGGTGTTTTAGAAGGAACATTATTCTCTCTATAGCTATTAGGATTGGTCCTTCTAGTATCCATAGCCATATTTTTACTTTCAACATTTCTTGCCACCCTAAATGCATTCTCCAATGATTTGGGTTCCCAAAGGAGAACCTCATGTTGAATGTTATCCTTTAAAGTTCCTATGAATACTTAAATCAAGTGCTCATCTAGAATATATGTTACCTTTATATTCAATCTTTGGAAGTTCTCAATGTGCTTTGTAACTGAACCCTTTTGCTTGAGATTTATCAATTGGCTAAAGAAGGTATTTCTCTTTGTATCCTCATAGTGTGCTATCATTTCTTCCGTGAAAATTGTCCAAGTGACGAGTAATTTGCGAGAACAAAGCCATCGATACCATACAAATTGATTGGGTTCTAAATATAAAGAAACAATTTGTACCTTTTGTGTATGTGGCACATTATGTAGATCAAAGAATTTCTCCATCTGAAATATCCATGTGATTGGGTCCTTGCCATCAAACTTCCTCATATAGATCTTAGGAACATGGTTGGTCTTCAACCCAAAGTTTGAGTTTATCCATTCTTGACTCACCTTCCTTGTGTCCTCATCATGAATTTCATGGGATACATTTTCACTTTTAGGTGTCCTCTCTATTAGGAAATTTTTCAATCCTTCCACGATCTCCCCTTTTAAACCCTCCATCATCTCTTGTAGTTCATATTTTGTTATTGTATTCTTTTGTAAATCATTTATGTCCCTACGCATTTATTCACCTTCATCAAGAGTCCATGTAGGATTTTATGGAGGCTTATTTGGTGTAGAAGTTTCCTTTTTGGGTGGCATGTTGGCCAATTATAACTTTTGAACCTTGATTTTGAGGTGGTTTTGCTAGACAATATTTCTTCTACTGTATCTCCAAAGTTTTGGCCCTTCTGGGTATGAAACTTTCTTTATGTAGTTCTTTGATATTTCTTCTCTACAATTCCATAGGTATGATCAAAATTGGATGTGCCAAGTGGAATTTATGGTAACTTCCTCACAAATTTCTAATTTTTGGCCTTTCCAGGAGATTCACTTGTATAGTGTTCCACACACAAAATAATTGATATAAAATTCTGAAAATCATACCAGAAATACTAAAGACTATCCACTATCCAATGCAACTAGTCTCACTCAATTTGGATACTCTAGGAAGACGTTATGATTTTCTTACATGGAACACCTTCTTGAGACTAGTTAGATACCCTATATTCCACAGGGTGTATATACAAATGTAAGATGACCCAGGAGATGAAATTTTTACCACATATACCTTACTAATTTATGTGAATAACCTCCATATTTCAGGGTCTGAAACATTACAGAAAATTTTTTATAGAAAAAATTCCGCAATGAATCAGATCAGGATGATTCCAGAACCCTATATTTCACAGGTTGTATCTCTGAAAGTATAAGTCCTCAAGAGATTAAATTTTAACCCAACGTACCTTGATCCATCTACTAAATATGCTCCAAGTTGTTCCTTCTAAAACATTACAGAAAAAAATTTATAGCAAAAATTCCAAGGTGTCTCAGATGTAGCAGCAAAACCCCAAGACCTTGAGCTCTGATACCATATGTTAAGAACCAAATATCAATATAGCATAGAAAAACCTCAGAATAAGTACTCAACGCCTTGAAAAAGATAGAAATTCAGATAATAATCCTCTTCGAGGGAGAAACCTCCTTATGCCCACATAAATGTACAATTACAAGATGATTCCAAATGAAAATGTATCCTCTGTATATATAGGAGACTAGGAGGTATAATTACAACTAATGGACTAAATCCAACATAAATAAAATAGCATTGCTAATGTAATATGCCCCGATTAAGGGGTAATGAGCCATTATTTAGGGCTTAACATAAAATGTGTAAACCTGGGCTAATCTTACTAGCCCTTAATATGCAAATGTAAAATGTTTAGTGATACTTTTGTAAAAATATTCAAATTTCTAAGGATTTTGTATAGTTTCTATAATTTTTTGGCAATTTTTAAGGTAAAATAATTTTACTTTATGGAATTTGGGTGAATTGTTTTTAGAGAAAAAGGAAATTGGAAAATCTTTTTTTGGGAAAAACCATGGAAAATTAGCCCATTTGCAAAATTGATCCCATAAAATCATCTATGGGTATATGAATCTTAAAAAAAATCAAATTAAGAGCATTGAATTAAAGCCTGACAGAAGAAACTAGGTGAATCAACACATTCTTAAATAAGTTGTGATATAGCACCATAATGATGGTTATGTATGCGCACAAATTTTATTTTCACATGGTAAAAAGAATATCATTGGATGTAACTAAATTAGTAAAGAGAATCATGACAACGCATACACAGATGCAATTTTTCATAAGAATGCCTGCCAAGGTGGATATGACATTTATTCCCTGAGACAAAAATTAAACATGTCACAATCCTACCCCTAAGCCAACCACAATTTTTTTTTTTTGAAATTAGAATCAAAATAAATTCTAGAATTTGTTTCCCATGTGAAGAAGAATCATAAAATTTACAAGTCTCTTATAGGATATGTAATATCTATTTATGTAATGGAAGTTGTTGGTGATGGGAACAAAAAAAAACCCATTTCCATACCTTCTTTACTTTCAAGGAGGACTAAGCTTGAGATTCCATGTCCACATGAAGAGAGTGGAAAACTAAAGGAATCATGTGAAGAATATTGCATGATTTTGTTAGAATAGTGGGGATTGGGTTTGCCAACTCCTTTAATATTTTATTCACTTTCTTAGTTCTCATATGCATTGCAACTGGCAGTTTATATGCAATTTTTTTTTACTAATAAAATAGTAAATGATTTAGAGTTTATTTGATCTGTAAACTTCTGTGGATATTCCACTGGAACAATTTGTCGCAACATATCTGATAAATAAAACTAAAATCTACACTGTGAAGGTTAAAATCATTTAGAGTCCAGAATATTTGGTCACTAACTTTCTCCTTATGCATGAAATAGATAAAATGGGGAAAATAGAGAACATTAAAGTATAATCACACACCATCCAAAGGTAACACACATATTTTCTCTAGAAAACCCGTACGAGAGAAAACCTAGCTAGAAGGTGAGGTTGCTCTGCTCTCTTTTCTCTGGTATGGAAATACTGAAAGTGCAAAGGAGAATGAACTCTCTATGAAGTTACCTAGGCCTGTGGCCTGTTAGGCTACTACAAAACATTAACCCCTCTATTGTGCTCTCTAATTTCTCACTCCTAGTTGTTCTGCTCTACTATGGAACAAAATACAATAACACAAAATGGAATCCATTCTCCTCATAGTGGCATGGTATTTTACATAGCCCTATAGCCATCTTGGGGTAGGTTTTTTACTTCCTCATCCCTCAATTGTAGTAGGGTTTTGAACCTTGTAGAATCTTCTTGGAATTCCTAATGTGGCTAGCCCCATATGCATGAGTAAGGGTGGCTGACGTGGAATTCTCTTATACCATGGTGGTCAAAACAATAGATCAACTTGCAAGAGGCATAACTTTTGCATGCTAACTCTGATTGACACACAAATTGCACCATTGGAAAGGTATCATATTCTAAAACACCATCGTGGGGGTGGGAACAAGTTCTAGATACTAAAACCCCAAAAAACATCGTTTAATGCCTCAAAATGGCTCTGGAAGGTTCTAGACCCCAATTCTCCAAACTAGGACCTGCTACTAAAATGACCTTGCAAGATGTTTTGTTCAATTTTTTCCACTCTGAAAGCATCAAGATAGATGAAAAATAATATAATGATATAATCTAAATCAATGTTTGAGTTCATATATTATTGAATGAAGAACCTTGGATATTTCTTGGTGTCATAAATCCTTCATTTAAAGAGGAATTGAATCACTCGTAATAAGTTCTAGGAAGAAAACATTTCTAATAATAATTATGGAGTGAGGTGGGTACATCACCATACTAAGGCCACTCAATGAAACGAGGGAGTATAGGAGGGTTGCTCTGCAGGTCCTCCTAATCAATAATCCTAATATTGATAAGGCTACTACATCCATATGTGTATTTGTTGAATCATTTAGTCACCTTGAAGTCTTGTATGGATTATCACATTTTCTTGAGCATATGATACTCTATGCAAGTGAGAAATACCCTTTCAACTTTGGAATTAGTTATATGAAGTATCTTGCAGAGCATGGGGTGCACACAAATTCCTTAACTATCTCTGAGCACACACACTTTCATTTTGATGTGAATGAATACTATTTTGAATAAGAACTATATAATTTTTCTCAATTTTCCATATGTCCCTTGATGTCATCTAATGCCACATCGAGGGAAATCAATGCAAATGATTTTGAAAACAAGAAAAATATTTTAGTGGGTTCTCATAGATGGAAGTAGTTGAGAAAACATATTAGTTCCAATGATCATCCTTTTCATAAATTTATCACAAGGAATTTGGATACCTTGGATGTGCATCTTAAAGAAAGGGGATTGGAGGTTAGAGATTTTATTAATTTTTATGAAAGCCACTATTATTCAAATCTTATGGACTTTGTAGTATACGGGAATTAAAATATTAAGAATCTTCAAAATATTGTGGTATCTAAATTTAGTGCAATTAATAATACTCAACTCATGTATCTTTATTTTTTGGGTCAACCTTGTCACTCTCAACATTAAAAAGAAACATCTCCCTATAGGAACAACATATTTCATTATTTTCTTACATATAGGGCAATTCAATTTTGGTGTAATTTGCAAGCTATTACAAACCCTAGTGTGAATAGTAAGTTCAATTATTGATCTAACTTCTTTGACACCAAATTGCATAAATTATATTTTCATTTACATAATTTAATTTTTAATAATGTCCTAACTTGAATCAAATGATAAGGGTCATAACTCATGAATGAAATTGCATTTTTATTTAAGAATGACAAGGTTGAATTAATTTATAAGTGTGGATTTATTTGTATTTGTATTCACTATACCCTCATGATGGCAAATAGATTTATTAACTAAATCTCTTGTAGACATAGTATTCCATAATCAAGATTGATCTAGTCATCCTAGTACTACATTCACATCTACCCAAAATCCTCCTCCTTTGTTCCATTGCACTACATGCATGCTTGCCAAACTCAATTGTTTATACACAACACCCAACAAAATATATACACATTTATAAATGGGCAAATTTTCTTACCGTGTGGCATTGAGAAGTATAAGTTTATGTAGGAATAATGCATTTGCCAATTTTTTTTCTTGATTTATCTTTCTATATGATTTTATTTGCATTAATTGCAACAAATGAGAAATATATTTTTGTTATGAGAATATCATGATATTATATCATATACTATCTGATATTGCAAAGAGATTAAAACTTAGTACTACCTAACACTTCTCTATTGTCGTCACTAACTCTTACCGATACTCAAAACACGATTACAAATATTTATTCAACAACAAAACTACTTACAAAATCTAAATGTTTGACTAAGTATTACTATTTCAATCAAAGTATTGATATTTTTAGACATGCATGTATAATAATGTTTACTAGACCTTAATTGTGTTTTCACTCTCTTTTGGAATTGCAGGTTTTTGTCAACTATATGAGTTACAAGAGAAGTGTTTCAAGATAGAAAATTGATATTATTTACATATTCTATTAGGAAACACATAAAAATAAACCTCCAATTATCATTATTGTTACTATAACTTACTACTATTTATAATAAATTTACAATATATATATAATGAAGTAGTCTCTCTCTCTCTCTCTATATATATATATATGTGTGTGTGTGTGTGTGTGTGTGTAAACCTAAATTGAAAATAACTATGCAAATTTTACAATATTGTATATTCACATTGCAATTAATTAATAGTCATTCTTAATTCCATTAAAGAAGAAGACATACATTGAAAACATAATTCATTCATTATTACCTTGTCTAGTTTGAGCATTTAAAATAAACTACCAATCTCAGATTAAAAAAATTGTTTTCAAATCTTGAATGGAAATTAAATGGCCTTTAGAATTTAACAAGTGTTGTGTGGCAGCGTAGTCCCTGCCAAGCAGGTTACAAGGTAAATTTTTGAAAATGGGGTCGAATTGTAAATGACACAAGTGTTCGGTGCAAAATGTATATCACGAAAATGTTGTGTGCAACATATATATCACAAAACATGGGGCATAAAATTTTGTTAGTGCTAATGCACGACCCCGTGAAGAGATAATTGGTTAAGTGTTGAAAGGAACAATAGAATTGTAGATGACGCAAGTTTTTGGTGCAAGATCTATAATAGCGTGTCGAAATGTAAATGATGGAAGTGTTTGGTGTAAAATTTATATCACGGAAGTGTTGTGTGCAACATGTATATCATGGAACATGGGGCACAAAATTTTGTTATCCCTAAAGCGCGACCATGCAGAGAGATAATTAGCTAAGTGTTGAAAGGAACTGCGGTCGGTCAGGCTCATGATGTGACGATATAGCACCAATCGACGAGTTCGAAAAAAGTCAGGTTCAAGTTTAAATATATTTATTGAAATTGTATTTATATTAATGTATCATTATAGATAATTTGTATTCCAAATGCAAACCATGTTCCAATATGTGGAGGAATTGCAGACCACGGAAGTTTTTGGTGCAAAATGTATACAACAGAACTATAGATGATGCAATTTTTTGGATGCAAGATCTATAATAGCACCAACCTAGGGGTCGAGTGAACCACTAATTTGTCATGAGTAGAAGTAGAATATATATACAATTTGATAGGTGGGGCCTTGCATCTCCTCGGGAGCCCTTATGATGACCGTTTTTCCTCTCTACTATATTTCTCATTACTTAGTCGTTTTTCCAAAAATTCCCCAATGGGCGCGTTGGCGGATGGACCGGTTAATGTATATCACGGAAATGTTGTGTGAAACATGTATATCATGGAATATGGAACATAAAATTCCATTAGCGCTACAGTGCGACCCCGCGGGGAGATAATTGGCTAAGTGTTGAAACGAACTACGGTTAGTTGGGCTCATGATGTGATGATATAGGACCATTAATTTAAATTCTATTTATATTAATGTATTGTAATAGATAATTTTTGGTCCAAATTTAGACCATGTTCCAATATGTGGAGGAAATGTAGAGCACGAAAGTTTTTGGTGCAAGATGTATACAACGGAACTGTAGATGACGAAAGTTTTGGGTGCAACTGCAAATGACATAAGTGTTTGGTGCAAAATGTATATCAGGGAAGTGTTGTGTACAACATGTATTAAGTATATTTATTAAAATTGTATTGTTCCAATATGTGGACGAATTGCAAACCATGAAAGTTTTTGGTGCAAAATGTATATAGTGGAACTGTAAATGACACAAGTTTTGGGTGCAAGATAGCGCCAATGTGGGGGTCGTCCGAGCTCTCATAAATCATTGTTGAATAAGTTATTTTTGGTTGTTAATGGAAATAAGAGAAACACAATTTGACAAGTGGGTTACTACGTCTCCTCAGGAGCCCTTGTCAGCCTATTTTGAAGCTCATGCATCCATTTTTCCTCTACTATCTTTCTCGTTACTTAGTCATTTTTATGAAAATGTCCCAATGGGTGCTTTGGCGGACGAACCGGTTCACATTTGCACTTGTGCTTTTATATCATGACTCTAACAGACTGCTAATCATTCAATGCCTAACCACTTTTAAGATCATGGATTTCCAGATAGGTAGGCTTTATAACCGAGGTCTAATTGTATATGACACAAGTGTTTGGTGAAAAAAGTATATAACTGAAGTGTGGTGTGCAACATGTATATCACGAAATATGGGGTATAGGAAATCGATAGCATCAAGTTGCGATGAATTGTATAGTACGGAAGTCTAGGTTCAAGTATAAGTATATTTATTAAAAATTGTATTTATATTAATGTATGGTAATAGATCATTTGTGGTCCAAATGTAGACCATGTTCCAATATGTGGAGGAATTGTAGACAACAGAAGTTTTGGGTGCAAGATGTATAATAGCACCAACCCGGGGGTCGTTGTTGAATACATTTTTTTGGTTGTTAATGGCAATAAGAGAACCACTGCGTTTTCACAAGTAGAGGTAGAATATATATACAATTTGATAGGTGGGGCCTTATGTCTCCTGGGGAGCCCTTGTCATGACCGTTTTTCCTCTATACTATCATTCTCGTTACTTAGACATTTTTCTCCTGGGGAGCCCTTGTCATGACCGTTTTTCCTCTATACTATCCTTCTCGTTACTTAGACATTTTTCAGAAAATGTCCAAATGGGTGAGTTGGCGGATGGACTGGTTCACATTTGCACTTTTGCCTTTAAATCATGACTCTGATCGACCGCTAACATCCACTTTGAATGACGGAAGTGTTTGGTGCAAAATGTATATCACAGAAATATTGTGTGCAACATGTATATAATGGAATATGGGGCATAAAATTTCGTTAACGCTAAGGTGTGACCCCGCGGAGAGATGATTGGCAAAGTGTTGAAAGTACAAAATAATATGGATTCATAGGACCATTAATTTAAATTGTATTTATATTAATGTATTGTAATAGATAATTTGTGGTTCAAATGTAGACCATGTTCCAATATGTGGAGGAATTGTAGATGAAACTCGTAAATCGTTGTTGAATAAGTTTTTTCATTGTTAATGGCAATAAGAGAACTACTAAGTTGTCAAAATTAGAAGCAGAATATATATACAATTTGACAGGTGGGGCATTACATCTCCTCGAGATCCCTTGTCACCCTATTTTGAAGCCCGTACGATCGTTTTTCCTCTACTATCTTTCTCATAACTTAGTCGTTTTTTCGAAAATGTCCCAATGGGTGCTTTGGAAAATGGATCGGTTCACATTTGCGCTTGTGATTTTATATCGTGACTCTGACCGACCATTAACCATTCGATGCCTAGCCACTTTTCAGATCACAGATTTCCGGATAGGCAGGCTTTATAACCGAGGCCGAATTGTATATGGTGCAAGTGTTTGGTGCAAAATGTATATTACAGAAGTGTGGTGTGCAACATGTATATCACGCAAATGTAGACCATGTTCCAATATGTGAAGGAATTGTAGACCATGAAAGTTTTGGGTGAAATATGTATACAACGAAATTGTAGATGATGCACATTTTGGGTGCAAGATCTATAATAGCGCCAACCCAGGGGATTGTTGTTGAATACATTTTTTTGGTTGTTAATGGAAATAAGAAAACCACTAAGTTGTCACGAGTAAAGGTAGAATATATATACAATTTTAAATTTGGGGCCTTACGTCTCCTAGGGATCCCTTCTCACGACCATTTTTCCTCTCTACTATCTTTCTCGTTACTTTTTTTTTTTCCAAAAATGTCCCAATAGGCGCATTGGCGGACGAACCGGTTCACATTTGCGCTTGTGCCTTTAAATCGTGACTCCGACCGACCGCTAACATCCACTTTGAATGAAGGAAGTGTTTGGTGCAAAATTTATATCACATAAAATTTGTGTGCAACATGTATATAACGAAATATGGGGCATAAGATTTCGTTAGTGCTAAGGTGTGACCCTGGGGAGAGATAATTGGAAAAGTGTTGAAAGGAATTGTGGTCGGTTCACATTTGCACTTGTGTTTTTATATCGTGACTATAACTGACCGCTAACATCCACTTTGAATGACGGAAGTGTTTTTTGAAAAATGTATATCACGGAAATGTTATATGCAACATGTATATCACGGAACATCGGGCATAAAATTTCATTAGCACTAAGGTGCGACCCCGCAAAGAGATAATTGGCTAAGTGTTGAAAGGAACTGTGGTCGATCGGGCTCATGATGTGATGATATATGGCCATTAATTTAAATTATATTTATATTAATGTATTGTAATAGATAATTTGTGTCCCAAATGTAGACCATGTTCCAATATGTGGAGGAATTGTAGACAAGAAAATTTTTTGGTGCAAGATGTATACAGTGGAACTGTAGATTATGCAAGTTTTGGGTGCAAGATGTATAATAGCATGTCAAACTGTAAATCATGGAAGTGTTGGGTGAAAAATCAATACGATGGAAGTGTTGGGTGCAAGATGTATATAACGGAACATGGGGGATAAGAATGCGATGCCACTAACTTGGGACGTCACGGTGAGATATTTGGCCAAGTGTTGAAAGGGAGGGTCGTCGATCGGGTTCCTAATGTGAAGATATAAATGGAAATGAGGATTTGACATTCCACTAACCGATCAACCCACAGACAATCAAGGAGTCCGAGAAAATCAGGTTCAAGTTTAAAGGGATTCTTTTTATGTTTATTTAAAATCAGGAGCCCGAGAGAGTTAGGGTCAAGTTTAAAGGGATCATTTTTATGTTTATTTAAAATGTATCCATATTAATGTATCTTACTATATTATTTGTGGTCCAAATGTAAATCATGTTTGAATTTGAATGGTGTTTTGTGCTTGGATTTTTTTTTGCTCAAACATACAAGGAACACAGAAAAAAATACATGACTTTACATTTTGTATATCGAAGAATATTTTGAAATATAGGAAGCTACAATACATGCACAATATAGAACATGAACATGTACAAAGAAATGAGTTAATTTTAGGAAGAAATACAAATTCCAAATAACAACACCAATCATTGAATATCAACATAGAAGAACCCCAAATATTTATATTTAGATAAACTGGGTGACAAAATACATTTGAGAATATTTCCCAAAAAGAAAAATTGTCTTCAAATTTGCAAAAAAAACTATAGTTCAATACATATTTTGTGAAATAAAAATGTGTTTTCCAGAATGACTCTGATTGCGACTGCCTCCGACTACGAAGCAAATATGTACAAGAATTATGTTTGCGGAAAGAACAAAGTCGATGATGGAAAACAAAAAAACCTGGAAAGAAGAAAGGGAAAATTGTCAAAACTGGATTAAAGATTTGTTAGAATAAGTGGATGAAGACAGAAAAATGTAATCAATATCAACTTACTATGATGGTGTTCCATGGCTTGTCATTTTTTGTTGATGTCCTTTTATGGCTTTCCTTGGCTTTGACCTTCATTGGTAATATGGTCGACAACTTTTTTCAACCATCCTTCGATGTAGCTCCTCATGGGAGCCACGTTTATTTCATGCTGGATTTTTATATTAAAGAGTTCACTTTCCAAGTCCCTTAGATCAATAGACAATATGTGCAATGATTATTGAATATTTTTGTTTCTAATTGCATAACCGACTAGCCAAGTTTTCACGTCATTTTCACCATATTCAAGAATGCCATAGAAATTTTCAAATGACAGTCTTTTATAGATATAAACTTGATCAAAAAATGCTTGTTTGGTTAAAAGCAAAGAGTTTAATATCAATTTTGGGTCCTAGAATGCATTGGTGTTGCCAGCTAGATCTATCTTAGTTAGCTTCTTGAATAGTTTGTCTCTTTTAGATATGGTATGGCTACATTCTTGAACAATACCAATCAAGTTCTTTACCTTTTCTTTCCAGCATGCGTTTAGTTGGTCTATTCAATCCAAGGAAGGGAGATCCTCTTGTATTCTTCTAGATTCCCTCATACTGGTAACTTCAAAACCAAATGGTAAAACTGCATCAAGATAAAAACATTTCTTATTCTTGAGATCTGCTTGTAGATACTCATGAAAAGCATGTGCTCTTGTTCCAAAAGAGACCATATCCTTTGACATCTCCCAAGATTCTGTTATTAATTCCATTCTTTTGTTTATATTATTTTCCACATAGTCTCGAGCCAATGTGAGAAGGCTTATTGATGCTTTTAACTTTGACGCAAGTGTGGTGGACCCGACCATTTCCGAAAGAGTAGAAAACAGCGGAAGAGACATTAGAGTTTCCTCCAATTATTTGATTCACATCTTTAACATGAGGTTCTCCATTTCAAGGCCGCTAATAGAGTTGTCTACAACATCTCTAGTTTCTTGGTGCATCTTGGATATCTGGGAAGGGTGAATGTTGCGTAGGTTGAAATCTGAACGAGATGTGCCTTTCTTATTCTTTACATCTCTATTTTCAATAATTAATTTTTTTGATTCCCTGTCAAAAGCATCACTCTGAAATGAAAAAGACTCTTCTTTGTCCAAAGTTACAATGCCAAGTATGTCCATCCCAATATTGTGAGGAGAAGTGTTTTCTAAGTGATCGTCCTTAGGGAACATTTTTTCAATGTCAATTTCTAGTTCTATATCTTCAAGGAAGAGATCGTAGATATCAATTTCTTTCCTCTGTCCCTCCTGTTCTTGAACTATTGTTTTCCATTTTTTGCACGCGGGAAGCTTATGACAACTTTCAATTTTACCAGAGGGAGGGTTCTTATCTCCTCCTCCGCCTGAAGAACTATGTGTGACTTTGTTACTTGGGTAAGTCGTTGGAGTACTGCCATGAGATGTTGTGTTCTTGGCTATGGCGGTCAGGGATTGGTCACCTTTTTCACCGGGGTCTTTTTGGTTCTTCTTGTGCGAATCATTGGTACTGGTTTGAAGTCCATTTAGGATAGTGTAAGTAAAATAACTGTTGAAGTGGTTCCTGACCATGAAATCCTAGACTTTCCAAGGCATAGACATGAATTGTCCTTTCCTTT
>JASDQU010011816.1:0-11639 GCA_032191745.1 Picea mariana | reverse complement strand
AAGGAAGCAGGGATTTTTTTTAGACCCGAAAATCCTTATAAAATTATAGTTCTCCATTTCTTCTATTGTGTCCCTCCCATCCAGGAAGATTTTCAGTTGGCCAGAGAACTGGGAGAAATACCTTCCAAATATCAACGCTTTAAAAAATGAAAAAAAATAATTGAAGACCTTATAAAATAGCTGGCAAGAGTCGTGTATCCATAATTTATGGAACAAGAATTTTAATGGGTCAAATTCAAAGTCCAACTTCCTACACATATATAGTCCAGGAAATGGATAGAAATTCGGCACGACGAAAATTAAATAAGGTGGCATAAATAATTTCTTCTGCCTCCTGTATTACAATAACTAGGAAGCGTTTTGAATGGAAATCAGCTTGGGGAAATGGAAGATGGTTTCTTTCTTGACCGTAAAATATAAAATATACAGAAGCATCTAAGAGATGTCATTTGCACTTGCTTGTCTCGTTGTCCTTGTGAAAAGGAATGCAATCTGCCGAAAAAGGTTTTTACATGCACTAACCTATAATATGGCCATGTCCTGGGGGGCGGGAATTGGGTCCTATAATAACTTCAGCAAGAGGTATAGCTCATTGTCATGTTTCTTTAATAATTTCTTGCAATTATCACCCTTGAAAGTAGGCATTGGGTGGGGAGGTGTTACATCTTTTTTATACTTTAGGCGATAGGGAGATTTGGAAATGGTCACCCATCTGGATAATCCATTGGTTCACAATATAGTTCTCGCCACAACACGTGACCAAGTCCTTAAATTTAAAAAAAAAAAATGTTGGTCCCTGTGCCCGAAAATATTCAGGGTATCTCCACAGACATGGTGTCAAGCTGCAGCCATAAGGTGATGAAAACTTTCCTTTTCTCCTTATTGTATTTAGAATGGACACTGCAACATTATAATACAATATTCGATATATCTTGGTTCAATGTGTTTTAATGGTAGATTCCCTCGACCTTTTCGCCTTTTAATTCCAATATTTTCAAAGCTAATAAAAGCGTCATCAATTTGCATTGGAAAGCATGCAAAGATGGCAGGGAAATCGAGAAACTATTGAAAAGTGGGAAAAACATTGACAATTGTGTAATATACTTGGATTTTGACAAAAGCAGGTTCAAGTCAGAAGATAATTTGTTTATATTTACTTAAACAAATTCCATATTATTTTATTTTATTGTTGTTCTCTGTGGCCCAAGTGCAAACTATGTTCAAATTGAAATGGTGGAGCAACATTTGCATATGCAAGAAAAGCCTTAGATATGCAAACCTGTAAGGTTCTAAAATTATGTGGACAATATTAAAGAACGACATAATGTGAACACCTTTGTAGATGACAGCAGGCCAACACAATATCAAATTATTGCTACGATGATGTCTTAAAAAAACCAAAACAACCATCATTTTTTTGCAAGTTCGAGATTGACAGAAGGAACTAATCAGATTCCATAATAATTTCCCATAAATTCATTTTAATGGGAGATTACCTCGATCTTTCCGCTTATTAATGCCAATATTTTCGAACATCTGTGAACTGTCACCAGTAAAATCATAATTAATGTCTATTGGGAAGGGGCGAACGTGGCAGGCATGGACAAGAATTAAAGATGCTTTGGTACTTTTTTTAACATGGGAGTCTATGTTGGAATTGTAGATCACCCAAGTTTCAAATGGAAGATGTATACTCAGGACATGAGGAATAAAAGTTTGATAACGCGTACCCGGGAACCTGTGGCCATAAAATTGACTAAGGAAATGAAAGCACTTGGACGGACTCGTGATGTCAAGATATAGATGGAAATACAATCGAAATCTTGAGCCCGACAGCCCTGGAGTCTGTTTGTCAATTTGTATATCATGGAACTCCAAGTGTTGTTTGGAGGACATGGAACAATAGAAGTGCAATGTTGAGCTAGTCAGCCCGCAAGTCTGCCTGCCAATTTGTATATCATGGAACTCTTGGGTGCTATTTGTAGGACACGAAACAATAGAGGCCCAATTTTGAGCCCGCCAGCTCGAGAACCCGTGATCCAAAAAGTGGCTAAGTATGAAATGTAGGATCCGTACTTGCTCTATAAAATTGGCAAACTCTTGAGACAAACAAGGAAATATATCAATAGATGCTTTGAAATATCAACAGATGTTGAGAAAAATGAGTCACAAGATTCAAGCTCGAGTCGAATTGTATATCACTTAAGTTTCAGGTGCAAGATGTATACCGCGCACACAGGGCATGAGAGTTGAATGGCGTCCACATAGGAACCCGCGGCCATAAAATTCGTGAACTATGAAAACAAATGGTGGTCGGTCGGACTCGTGATGTAGAGATATAGATGGACATGAAATATGCCACTCCTCCATTTGGGAACCCGTGATCATAGACATGGATCACACAATTTTTGGATGGAAGATGTATACTCTCAACACGGGGAATGAGAGTGCGATAACATGTAGCCGAGAACCCACGACCATAAAATTGGCTAAGGAAACGTAAGCACTTGGTTGGAATCATGATGTCAAGATATATATGGATATACAAATTGTTAGTTCGATAAAGAGCGAGGCTTGGGAGTTCGAGGAGCCCAGGGTCGAATTGTAATGGGCATGGGAGTTCAATAATGCATTGGGGGGGGAACCCTCATCCATAAAATTGGCTAACTGCTAAGACGAATTGGGAAAAATATCAACAGATACTTTGAAATATCAACAGATGCTGGGAAAAATGAGTTGCAGGCTTCAAGTCCGAGTCGAATTGTAGATCACCAAAGTTTCGGGTGCAAGATGTATACCACACACACGGGGCATGAGAGTTCGATGGTGCCTAAGCAGGAACCAACGGCCACAAAATTTACGAACTAGAAAATGAATGATTATCGGTCAAACTCATGATGTACATATATAGATGGACATGAAATTTTCCACTCCCTCGTCGTGGGAACCCGTGAGCATAAACATGGGACTAAGTATAGAATCAGAAATGGATAATAGAGGAGAAGAAAAAAAGGCGAGAACAACTAAGTATAGAATAGGGAAAAGAAAGGGAGGTAAGAATCAACATGAAAGCAAACTGTTACATATCAACACATGAAAAGAAAAGACAAAGTAAAATTTTATTTATTTCAAGATAGCAGCACAGAAAATATAATTGACACGAAGAAAAGTCAATGTACAGGAAGATATGGAGTGTCCAAGGAGGGAAAAAAAAACAGAGCTACAAACCAGTTCAACAAATACAGATAGAGTAAACGAAAAACCATTGGTTATGGAACACAGGTAGAAAAAACACATCTTTGCATGAATTCTTCTACATTCTTGGTTAGGAGTTCTTTGCGGTGTCTATTTTTACTGTTTGTTTCTATGAACATAAGAACAAAACAAAATGGACATGAACATAAGTTGACATGTAAAGAAAAAGGAAAGTACTATAAAAATAGACTAAATAAAATAGAATAAGAGGAATAGAGTAACAGATAGTGTTAGAAGAATGTACCCCCTTATTTTTTTAGTTCATTCAAGTTTCTTTGTATATATATATTTGAAAAACAATATTTGGGAACAAAAGAAATTACAAACCAGGGGAAAATAAGAAGTTGGATATCTCGATTTTTAGCAACAAGATAGACAGATATGGATTGAAGCATACAAATATGATTATGCAATATGCCTGATTTATATTTCATAATTCAATTGCAACACCAGTTGTGTGGTGACCATACGAGTATGTGTA
This sequence comes from Picea mariana, assembly GCA_032191745.1. Lineage (NCBI taxonomy): Eukaryota > Viridiplantae > Streptophyta > Pinopsida > Pinales > Pinaceae > Picea > Picea mariana. The sequence continues at coordinate 7,903 of JASDQU010011816.1, read as the reverse complement.
CAAACCAGGGAAAACTAAGAAGCCGGATAATTTATTTATTTTTGCAACAAGCTTTACAGATATGCTTTGAAGCATAGAAATATGACTTTGCAATATGTTTTGTGTATGTGTCATAATTCAAGTGCAATACCAATTGTATCATGATCAGACCAATATGTGTCTAAGATAAAGATGTTGTATTGAGGAATGGGCACATTTGACCACACATGGTCAATAAGTGTGTTTTGCACATGGGTTGTGTTGTTCAAAAGAAAGAGGAGGTTGTATTTGCACATGTATTTTTCCAATTATTTTGTTTTGGCATTATTTTGTAGCATGTCAATATTGAAGTCTCCTACAATCACAATGGGTCCGTTCATATGGAAATGACCTAATGCATTGGAAATAACATTTAGTATGTTGGAGAATGTTGCATGGGGAGAAGCATACAGATTTAGTATTGCAATTTTTGTTCCATGGTAAAATAGCTTTGCAAGCACCATCTCAACATTATTTTCTTCGAAATGCACATGGTGAAAAATTGGTACATGTGTTTTCACCAATATCATCACCCCATGTGTAATGTAACTTGATATGCAATTGTGATTTGGAAATTGTTTTTTTTGCATGCATAATGACATGTATGTTTCCTGCAAGCACAGAATATCGGATTGTGTTGTATCATAGTCATTGATTATATAATCCAGGTGTGCATGTAAGTTGCATGTGTTAAGAGAGAGAATTGATACAAATGACTTTGTTTGTATGGATTGGTAATCATACTGCAGTTGCCATTTTGCAGTAGTCTTGAGGTGATCCATTTCAATATCAACTATCTATTTGACTTTGAAGTTATCTTTTATAAGAGGATTTAGTAAATACAATGATTTTATGCTTCTAACATGGGACAGTGTTGTGTATACAAGTCCATGTATCCGAATACTAGCAGGCTGAAATGCAACATTATCAAGTGTTAGTCCTTGCAATTTGTGGACTGTACGTGCACATGCAAGTTTAATTGGAGACTATTTTTTAATCTTTAGTCAACTTGTGTTTGTTGATGTCGATATTGGATTTGATATTCACAAAATAGGTGTCCAGTCACTTGTAGTGTTTGAATTATATAGATAAGCCAACTTTCTTGCTTGTCGCTTGCCTATATGTGGTTCATGGAACTTAATCCAAAGGACATCAAGTTTTTTTGTTTTCGTATAGCCTTTGAGTATTCCATCTGCACCATTGACCAAGCCATCCTGTGAATCATAGTTGTAGGCATATATTTCAACCAACATTTCTAATTTCAAGACAAGTTGCAAAGATAAAGTGGCAGTATGTTCTTGATGTGGCACATTTCCATGGTTGTCTTCTTCCAGGTCAATTGAATTGATGATGATATCATCGCCAGGCATGAGCGATAGCATGTTCCTGTTATGCATTGAAACATCCTTATTTGTGTAGAATAGGTAAGGGAATGTTGGGTCTGTTGCTGTAGGTTGCAAGCACCTTGAATTGATATATGTTAAGTCATCATATGTTTGGTTGTTCATCCACATTCTATTCAGAATTGCAATAAATGTTTCATCTATCTAGTGCATTGTAGTATGCAATTCAAAGCATTTAATATTGTCTCTCCAGAAGTCGTGCGTTACTGTTTGCATGTTAACCGTAGGTTGTTCAAATATCAAAGAATCTTAGATCGGTTGTGCCTAGTAAACATCCCCACAGAATATCATGTCAATGTTTCCAAAGTATTTTGTGTACAGATGTTTTATTCTTCTTAGTCGGTTGTCAATAGAATACAAGAAGCGACTCCCAATCAAATATTCTTCATATATAAAGACAAGTTGGAGTTTGTCATAAATCTTAGACAACGTATCTAACATTTCCTTGCTAAGTGGAAGAAACTGTGACTTGTTAAAAGGCATTAAAAATGCAGAGTGGATTGTTTCTCCACTTGCATTATATGCATCTTTTCCTTTGTATGCAACTATTAGGCCCTTTGGTTTCATAGGATTAGAGGAATTGTTTGAATCATAGATTCATATAAGCATTTGGAACAGTTCTTTCGCTGTGAATGTATTGCATGTTACTACTTCGCCTGTAAGGAACAAGTGCATAGGAGTGTCCATGTTCAAGCATTTTTTAAGCACAATGTTCTTTAGAATTGTTTTTTATTCTCGATTAAAAAAACGTCTTATTTTGTGGTATTCATTATTTTCAATAAGGAAAGAATGTTTTGTGACTTGAAAACCAAGATTGATACGTTTTTCATTGCCACCTGCTCAAGGACGAGGAAACTCTGCTTGCAAGTCATAGGAATCATAGGGAGTTCTAGTTGTTTTTCAGTTTGTGAATGTGTCATCAAGATTGTCAGGGTTTTCTAGCTCATTAGCTGCAATTTCTAGATCACCCCAGGTTGGATTAACATTGTAAGTAAATCTAGCTCCATTGATTTGCACTATAGTCCCAGAGGCAACATATGCAACTTCCCATGTAGAGAAGTTATGTTTTAATTTCTCTTTGTTTTCATCGAACGGAACGTATAGCAACAGTTTTTCTCTACAATAGTTTTCATAGTCAGGATGTTTATTGTATTTGAAAAACTGTATCACAGAGTTTTTTTTTCTTTTTGATATGGGCAAACCATTTTTTTTGTAATGCAATACGAATTCTGCTAAGCAGATATGTCTAATAGCAGATGGATGCTGGAGGTAATAATCAATAATAGAGAGACATAGCACGTCTTCTGAATTGTCAGGCTCTTGTTCTATCAAAATCGGTGGTTTAAGCACAAATGTGTGTTTCTCAAGTGGAGATGTGTTTATGAAGACACATTTTCTTGAACTACAATTGAGGGGTAGGGAAAGTACAATCTGGACTGATTGTTGAGAAGACATTTGTTGAAGATTAAGAAATGTATTGCCAAGTGTACATATCATTTGTATGGCATCAATATGACTTCTTTCGTGTTCTTTGTGTATTCTTTTTAATGCACTTGTCATAGATTTCTCAACCTTTTTCATATACGAGGTGCAATACGATGTTGCAACATATGCATTTAGGATGTACTACACATCTGTATTTGCATTCCATGTAACTAGCATGTCCTTGGAGAAACCGTTGTTCCAAATATGGGAACGTTTTCATTTAACAAAAAGTGTTGGTTGTTTAATCGTACATTGTATGGCTTGGATGTACTTATATTCTATTAGATTTATCTCTGTTAGGAAGTCATCGAAGCTCATCAACTCATCAAACTCTCCTTGTTATAGAAATGAAAACAAGGATTTAGATTTCTCAGAAACAACATTGTCCTCTAAACTAAGTGGCTCTATGATTTTTGTTTCTCTCATTGGCAGCACAGGAAAGTTGTATCTGCAATGTGAGTTTTTTTGTTTTCTACAACTTCTTCTATGATGATGTCTATGAACTTTGGCAAGTTCTAGATCCAAATGATCTGTGTTTCATGTTATGTATTTTTCCACAAATTGCTCTATCTGTGAATTGTTGTCAGTTCCATAGACTAGTGCACCCTCTATCCACAACAGTGCATGGTCGTGTTCATTCCCCCTGTTCTGGAATTCAGTCACAAAAAAGCAGTCTGATATTTTTCCTAAAAATGTTTCATCATGGCATATCAATTGTCTCAAATAATTTATTCTATGTCTATAGTAGCAAGTACATGTCACTGGGTCTTTTCTTATGAGGTAGTCAATGTAATTATTTTCTAGTGTGTCAGTTTCTTTTTTTACGTTTCCTGTTCCTATGCAAGTCAAATACAGTAGCCACCAATGGATCCCAACAATTCTCTACACTTGTAAATGTGATGAAAAATGTTGTCGGGCCCAATTTCTAGATCATTGCAAAAATGGTTTTCTTGTTTTATTGCAAATAGTTAGGAGAGATGTGAATGTTTTTGAAATCTATGTATCTAATATCATATTTCAGAATTTTTTCTAGGTTTACTTTGTACTTGACATTCTTGGCCAACAACTTTCTTCCTTGTAACTAGCCTTTTCTTATTCAGACCCACATACAAGAAAGAACTTGCTCTATTATTATGCGCATTGTTTTGAAAAACAAATTTGTTATTTGACAGGAGAAGTCACTGCTTGAATGTAGTAGCTCCCATCGAACTATTTTATGATAACTGAATCATTCTGTAATGTTAGCGACATGTGGATCTCCATAGAAGAGTGTTGGGAAGTTCATTTCCTTAGCAAATCTGTCCTTGAATATTCCAAGTGGACATTGCCCCTCAGCATGTGCAATTTCAACAATCTTGTCTTGCAAGTCACGAATGCACTATGAATTAGTGAATCCATGCACCAATGTCTCACCAGGTGTTTCATTCTCTGATTCATCACTTCTATCAAATTCAATAGCATTTTCGAGAGTCTCTGCAGAGCTGCCATCCTCTTCTCCAAGAATACTATTCTAGTTCTCATTTATACAAATGTTACGTGCTTTGTACAGGGACCTGGAACATAATTCCTTTAATGCTTTCATAATAGCATGCACACGCACTTTACTTGTCTGATACACATTTTTGTATTGAAAACATCTTTTGAGAGCCACAACAATTGTTAGTGTATCGCTAATGAATTGTGGCAAGGATTTTTGAACAACATCTAGTTGAACAGACACATTAATAATTGATCCTGTTAAGCCCATCTGAGGTCGTTTATATCCCCAGGGCCTGATTTGTGCAAATGCAATTCCCAGAGACACAAGTCTCTCTTCACGTTTCATAAGTTCACTTACATTTGGTAGTGGTGTATTACATATTATTTGGTCAAGGGTTGAAAATTGTGGCATTTTTCCATTTTCAAGCGACTGTTTGCATGGAAGACAAATTTTTCCACTGGAAAATTGTTTATCATGTTTTGTCAAGCGGAGGTATTTTTCTTCCAAATCAGGCGTGAAAGACTTAATTTTTTGTGTGAAATTCAATTGATCGCAAATTGCACATGCAATGGAAGGAGTGTCTTTGATTTGTTTCATGTATGTATGTATTTCATATTTCTTTCGCATGGAAGCATGGGTAGAAAGTGTTTGGTGGTTTTCATTGGAAGTAATGCACGGTGTTGCTTCTAGCCCATGAAATGGGATTTTTTCCTATGGGATAGTTTCATGAACATTGTGGGATATGCGACCGTACATGTCTATGTTGTGTGGTACATGAACAAATTTTTTTAGATTGTGATATGTCAGTTTCTCTCTAAAAGGAAGCGTAGCAATGTATTTTTTTCTCTCGCACATGACCTTCTTCAAGTTGGGGTAACTTAGTGTAAGTTTCTTGTTCAAGGGTAGAATGACCTGATGGTAGATGGAATGAATTTCACTGTGATTAAATAGCATGTGACGCTTATGCACATTCGATGTGGTTTGGCTGGCATTGACATTGGACACTGGAACACCAGTAGTTCCTATACCACCAATGTTGTTTTCTCTCTTACGTATGAACTTTTTTAGGTTGTGGTAACTTAGTCTACGTTTTTTGTGTAAGCCTTGTATGGCCTTATCACAACTGGGATGAATTTCACACAGATTTTTTTCAAGTTGTGATAACTTAGTCTACGTTTTTTGTTTAAGCCTTGTATGGCCTCATCACAACTGGGATGAATTTCACGCATGATTTTTTCCAAGTTGTGATAACTTAGCCTACGTTTTTTGTTTAAGCCCTATATGGCCTTATCAGAACTGGAAGGAGTTTCATTCTCATTAAAAAGCATGTCGCGCATATGCAGATTCAATGTGGTTTGGGTGCATGGACATTGAACCCTGAACCAGTGATATGTCCAAGCAATGGTTGATAATGTATATGTGTCGTATCTGTTTTCAACAAGAGGATGTCAATCATTCGATCGTAATTCGAATCAATAGACCAGGAATGGACAGTGCCATCTGGCAGGGCTGACCAAACCTAGATATTTACTCTAAATATGATAGATAGCCATTGCAAACAGAATATGCAACCCTCCACATTTCCTTTTTCATATGGCAACGCCATGTTTACAAGGTATTCCTACCAACTTGCATTGCCGACACATTTTCTAGGAGATATGGAGAAAGGTGTTGATGCAGGTAGCTAAAAGCCAATATTGGTTGTCGCCTATAATTGCATTGCAAAAGGAATGTACAGTGTAAATCCATAGAAAATTCACATCGAACTCTGTTGCTACCAAACAACAAATTGCATTGAACAGACTATCTCCACAGCTAGATACAAAAGTTGTCGCTAGCTTCAAACCATGGCAGTTTATGCGATGCATAATCTATTTCCACTGTGATTCAAGGTCTTTGCAAACGAGGGACAAGTAAATATGAGGTCCCCCAAGATTGCATATGGACATTTTTCTGTACATCAGTGGTTCATAATGACCACTAACAACATTGGCATAATGGAACAAGATGCAATATGGATTGTTAGATGCAGTTTTGTTGAATAGTAGATATATTGTCTTTCTTGTCAATGACCATATTCCAATTGATATATTGAGCCAATTAGACAACCACCGTATACAAAATGTATCTCCCCAAAGCCCCCTCTCATGTGCAAGTAGAATTTCAGATGCAGACAAGCACATCTTTGAAAAATATGTAGTGACATCATGTATTACATGCAACTACTGAAGAAAATCACATTCCAGTTTGTATTCATATGACTCCAATGCCTCAGCGTCGCCATTTTTTAAACAACCCAAGAAATAATCTATTAATCCATTGTGCAGGTCGGTCGGGGAATAATGGAAATGCAAAAGAACTTGAAATGCATCAAAAGGCAATCCCCTATAGTATACGAGAATGCATCCAATCTAAAAAGCCCATTTCTATGCAACACCTTGTCAATGTTGTCATGTATAATGGAGTGTGTATCTATTTCATACGAGTCAACATCTATTGCTTGTTTCATCTTTCAAATTGTTATTTTGAAGTTGTCTCTTAGCTACTTTTAGTTTGTATGAAAGCAGAGAGAAGGGGAAGAAAAGAATAAAACGAAAACTAAAAAAAACAAGAAAAAGGTAAAAATAGAAAACTACAAGTGCAAAACTGCATAGGAATCCTAGTATGTATCCTTCAACCTTCTTCTTGTCAAATTCAATTCCCCCCTAGTCTCCACAGAAGATGACAAGAAAAAAAACCTACACTGAAAAGTGAACCAAACAGAAGAAACAACACAAATAAATAAGACTATAAATTTGCTGAGAACAAAGAGCAATTTGAACCTATTCATGGTGTGCATCCTACAAGATTCTTAGAAGCAGAAAAATTTCCACAAAATAGAAAGGAAAAGACAAAGGAAACAGGTGGACGCATTTTTTTTGACCCAGACAACAAAAGCATTTCCTGCCTCCATACCCCGATGGATGGTTCCCCCTTGTGACAGCTCCGGATACGTTTTCTAAACCCCTTTGCATTACAGATTTCAAAATAGATATGGCACAATATGCAGTACATGGAATTCAACATATAAAGATGCATGGTTTCTAGGAACAAAAAATAAGAGCACACAGAAAGATGTTTTACAATAGAACTTCGAGGCAGGGACTCCTGCCATTGAAAAATCTTGTCTAGAAGGTGCAAAACACCAAGTAGAAAAAAAGGAACACCAACGAAACAATGGCACGAGAACTTACTCATCAATGAGGGATGACAAGAGCTCAGCCACAAAACTTGAAAACCACAACAACAAGCCCAACAACTTGCAAAGTTGAAGAACCACAAACCAGTGGACAAGCAACTGCAACTGCAGGACCTCAACTTTGCAAAGTTGAATCAAACAAGAGAAAGACGCATGGAAGGAACCAACGAACAAGAATCAACCACTGAACTATTGATGCTGGTGGGGAACAATTTTGCACAATTTCAATGTAAACAACACCATCAAAAAATATGGAACAAATTTGTATAATAAACATTT
>JASDQU010011815.1:198500-222109 GCA_032191745.1 Picea mariana | reverse complement strand
CAATGTGTGACACAAGTACATGAGCAAGACTCCCTCTTGCTCCTATGCACTCATTGTGTCTCTCACTCTCCTTAGATCTTCTTTTATAATCTCATAATGATTAAAACCCTATCTCCAAAGTGATCAACAATCAAGATCCGATCTTGATCTCTTGAGATCAATGGCTGTGACTTAATCTCTCGTTGAGATGACTTAAATCACTTAAGTCACTCAACTTTATAAATAGTCACTTTAGTCATTAAATAAAATCCACTTAAACGTTAAAGTTGATATCTAGAGAGTGTTGCTCGGACACCTCCGCATGCTAGGCACTGCCATTGCAGAGGTACCTGTCCAAGCTACCCCAAAAGCTAACAAAGTATACCCATAATTTTCTCGAAAAATCATCAATAAATGTTACGATGTATTTATCTCCTCCTATAGATTGGGTTCTCATAGGGCCACAACATCACTACAAATTACATTGGTTAGACTCTGCATTTCTTTTCCCAATACCAGTCTGTCCAAACATCTGTACTCAAAGATTGCAAGCATCGGTTGTTTCCATGCATTAAAATTCTGGCCATTAAATTTTTGGTTACCCTCAAGCATAATATTTGACAAAGTGATCCTGTTCAGATTTGTGAGCCACATTTTTATCCCAACTGTTCTTTAAAATAAATACTTCCACTGGAAATGAAATGGAAATAATCCATATGGGGTGAATTAGCAAAGTCGCTGTACAAGGCGAAGTAAAGCGGCAGCCTTATGGAGTGAATTAAAGCAGCATCCAAAATTCAAATTCTTTGTGATGGCTATCAAATGTGTACAACGACTATCAAATTCGTACTGCAGCAGCTATCAAATTTGTATGACGACTGCTTCTACTAGATTCATGCGGTGGCTATCCTATTCGTTTTGCTCAACTTCTATTGTGGTTCCTTGGACTTTCATTGGATAGGCCAATGCTTAGGCCGTCACTTGCTTTCAGCCTTGGTTTTTTCTCACTGTGGCTTTGATACCATATTATATTATACACTGATTGAATAGAGAGGATACTGTGGTCATGAGAAAGGAATCATCATATTATATTTTCATTCAGAATCATAATGTCATCTTACATATATACAAATGAAGAGGAGAAAGACATTATGTAACCTCTTCCTGTTTTTTTATTATGTAACCTCTTCCTGTTTTTTTATTATTATGTAACCTCTTCCTGTTTTTTATGAATAGAGAGGATACTGTGGTCATGAGAAAGGAATCATCATATTATATTTTCATTCAGAATCATAATGTCATCTTACATATATACAAATGAAGAGGAGAAAGACATTATGTAACCTCTTCCTGTTTTTTWATTATTAACTCCAAAGTACTTATTGTATTATGTATTTATGTAAAGTAAATGCTAATTACTAATAAATGACCATTATATATAATTACACTAACAAAATACTTAACAAAGAATGAGGTAATCCATGTGTCAATTGTGAAGGTAGTATACAAGATAGGAACCCAAGAAGACCAAGTGATAATGGTGTCTATTTAGGCCATCAACATCCACTCCTTGCATTCAAGGTTCGAGTAGGTGTTATGTTGCTGTCTGTGTATAATCCATTGACAGATTAATCGATCCTGCTGTCCTTGTTCATGAGGTCATTTTCAAGGAATCACCCATAGACTTAAAGGGGGATGTGGCGAGATGGGTACCAGATTTGTGAGTAGTCCCTTTTCTGAGGAAGCTCACCCTGCACTGAGTTACTTCTCGGATGAAAAGTGTGAGACAACTCTAGTCCTAATATTATATCAAAGTTGATATTGAACTCTCCGAGTCTTTAAACAGACAATAAAATGTATGATGGATTTCACAATAAATTGGGCATCTAGAGATGCAATGATCCTCTGTATTTGGATCTATGACAAGGATGATAAATCAGATGGACTCTAGGTATATCATCGTCTGTTTCTATCATGAACTGGTGAAAACAGACTTGAAATTGGCCCAAGGGAAACAGATGCATCTTGGAATGGCACTGAACCATTTTCCATCTAGAGATCAGCATTGAAAAATGGAAGAGTTTAGGCCGTAGGGGTTCATGTTGTTCAGTCCAGGTGATTCTCAAGGTGGCCCTAAAAATTTCATCAAAATGCCCTGGTTGAGGTCTCTCTTTGACAGGTTTGGATCATCAGTAGATTATATAGCTAGGTGAATATCTATATCTAGATCCATGCAGTGAAGAAGGGTGGCTGCTTGGCATATTGGCTCAATCAAACCCTTGACTGGTTGGTCTTATGGAAGATTGAAGTGCTAGATATGGATATTTGTCGTTACTTGCCAGTGTGTTTTCCATGCTGTGAAATGTATGAAGCTTAACTACCACATGAAATATAACCAAAGCAAAGAATGAGCCTTGAACTGTGCTAGGATCACAGTTTGTTGAATGTTTTCTTGGCACGAATATTTTTTGAAAGCATATACAAGGGCTCTCTCATTATTTTACCAGTAAGAATGTCACAAACCAGGTCCAGAAATCTCACAGCCTATCAATAATGTCATTTTGACAATGGTGTGAAAAATGTGAAGTTTAGTTGTGATGTGTTGTAACTAGAGAATCAATGATGAACTTAGTAGATGGGAGAATTTCTATGCCTACATCCATGGTACAGAAAGGAGTGGCCAGTTGGCATATCATTTCTATTCAAACCCCTGACTGGCTAGTCCCATTCAAATATTGAAGTGCTAGATATTGATATCTGTCCTGCTTTGCTGGTGTAACTGCCATGCAATGGAATTTATGGAGCATAACTATCAAATGACATAGAGCTAAAGCCAAGGATGAGCCTTGAACTGCACTAGGATCAGAGCTCGTTGAATGTTCTCATGGTACACATTTTTGAAAATCATATAGACAAGGGCTTTCTCAATTACCAGCTAGAATGTTGCAAACCAGGTCCCAAAATCTCATAGCTATGCAACAATGTCAGTGTGACAGTTCTGTGAAAAATGCCATTTTTAATCTTGATGTCTTCTATCTAAAGATGGAAACATGCCTCCCTAGTAATATCAAGAGCAGCATAACCCTTAATCTTGCGTCTGAAGTTGGAGCCCTGGATTAAGAAAACAGCAAGGTTGGTAGACCTGTTCAACAGCACTTTCATATAACAACATGTCTATCCTTGTAGTCTCTGGAATGTGTAAAGCCTGAAGCCTCTGAACTAATAAATGTGTGGGTACCATGTCAAAGGCTTTGTGGAAGTCTACAAAGCAACAATATTAGCTTTTTCTTCATCAATGAGAGATCCTGTTGTCAAGATGTGATCCCATGCCTGATGATAAGTCTAAAACTTGTTTGACCCTTTTGTATGAAGTTTCCTTATTTCAGCCAGCTTAGTGATCTGCTTAAGTATTGCAGCTAATAGCTTGGCTTGAGCATGGTCAACTGTGATAGTTGGGTTATGCTGGTCACCATATTTCAGAATAAGGTGAATAATAGAAAGTTGAAGAAACCCATATGAAGAAATCTGGTTGAAGACATCAGCAATGTGTATTGCTAACAATGCTGGGCTATGCTTGAGGAATTCGTCATTTAAATTCTCATTTTTTGCTACTTTGCCAGTTTTGAGCTTAAAGATGACCCAATAGTAAAGAAACAAGATACTATTGGGGATTGGTTTGGGACGTTGTAAAGAGAACATGGATAAGTAGACCAGGTCTGCAAGTGAGAAATAGCACAAGGGGTCTTTTTAGGAAGATCTGCGTGAATGACTTCATGTAAAATTTTAGCATATTGAAAATTTCTGTACTTTTATCATATGAGTATGCTCTTTGCTTTTTCCTAAGAAGGTAGCAATAAGATTTATGGGTTGCTTTCTTAAATGGGTTATCAGTTAATGTTAGACTATAGAGTTAACGAGTCTATGGAGGGCCTCACAATCTTCATAAAATCAAGAATTAGTGAACCAATGACCAAATACATGCTGGTTTGGTTATTGATGTGTTGTGTGAGGACCTATGTTGCACAAGTTTCTAGAACACGGGTATGTTGGGTATGTGGGTATGAGTATCTGATATAGTTATAAGCTTCTCTTAAATTTGTAGGAAACGACAGATTGGGAGTGGCAATAATATATATTGAAAAAAACGTAAAAAAATAGACATATGTATTACAAATAAATAGCATCAATAATATATATTGAAAAACCATAAAAATATAAAAATAGACGTATTACAGATAAATATGTATTATAAATTGTTTAAGACAGAATATTTCATAATAAAAAGTCACACTTATTAAATCTATGAAAAAACAAATGTGAAGGACCGTTTGAAGGGTATCGATACAAAGTGCAATAATAATTAAATTGAAGCCATTGTATAAACGTAAAGATTTCCACATAGTGGGGCGTGAGATTCGTGGAAAATCGCTTAGCCTCGATGGTTGGGCTAGCTACTCTGTCCATTTCAAGTGCCTGCCCACTGATCTCTGAGATTGACAACTGCCCCATCTACTCATTTCTATTGAGTTAGAAGGAGTCAGCTGCCTGCCTGCCTATGCATGAGCCCTTATGAATTGAAATTGGGCAAACCATCTATATAGGATTAAAATGATATAGCTATGCAAGGGGTTATCCTAGTGGAAGAATAGTAGGACCCACAATGGATCCTATTGGATGGCATTCATAAGACATTGCGTGTGAATCGTTCTTTGTACTAATTCATTACATTGGATGGATGGGTTGGCCTGACTGAGCATTGACTCTTTATCCAGGAGAAATGAGTCATCATGGATTGTAGAGATACCAATAATGCTAAGGAGGAGGATAGATGCCTAATCAAGAAAGCGAGGTGGGAAAGATCTTACTACTAGTTGAGCACCCCAAATATTGGTCGAGCTCTGCTAAGTCATGCACCGGTTTGATTAGCACCTCTCTTAATCCTCAATAGTTCTGAATCATGAAAACTAATATTGATTAATGTGCCACTGATAATAATTGAGATGAGGGCATGTGGTAGAAATTCTAGTTAAATATATATTATAAAGTGTACAAGCTCCCAATAAAGGAAATGCCCCAAATTCCATTCCCAAGATTTCAATTTCAGAGGCTGGATGTTCCCATTTAGGTCCCATGCTCCTGGAACCTTTCCTGCTTGATTTGGAACATTTTGTACCTGTTCTCATGCTCCCTAGAATGTTGGAACGTCGGGAACTAGTCTCAAAGAGGTTGGGAGCAATTCTCGTGCAACAGAGGTGAGGACACGTGTGTTGAACAGACAACCAAATTACATTAAAAATGTCTTGGCCTTTATAATGGGGTTTCACATTTTGTCAGTATCAAAAAGATTTGTATCAAAAAAATTTGTTTGTAATTTCTCTTTATAAATTTCATCTAGCTCATTGTCAAATAAATGTGGATGATGGTGTGGGAGTGGTGAGGACTAGGAAAAAGTTGTTTGTTAAAAGGAATTTTGAGGACAATGGGTGTGGTCTATTAGCTTTTGGGGTTACTCCGAAAGTGTTTACACCATGCTTGGGGGTGCTTGATGTGATGTGGGGTGCATGGTGTGTTGATAACCTTTGTTGCATTTTGATGGACATACACATTGGAGTTAGCTTGCTCATGGATTTCTAGAATTTGATTTGATGCTTGTGTGGCATTCTTCCTTGGAGCGTTGGAGACCTATGTGGTTAGTGGCTTTCTTCATGGGCCGCACACATGGACGTTGCTTGCTTGCTTGGGAGGACAACTTACCTTGGAGGACAAACATTGGGCATCTTGGAGGAGGGCATTAAGCCCTAGATGGCATGGAGACACATGGTTGCTTGTATGGAGGCTTGTACATGACTTGAGGATGCTTGGGTTTAGGGGTGATCATGTAGGTGTGGTGGACCCGGAGATACATGTGGCTTAAGAGGGAGCTTTGGAGGCCTTTGTAGGAGCGTTAGACACATCTTGTGGAGCGTTCAGCCTTGGAGCCTTGCTTGTTGGACGTGCATGACTTGGAGCTTGACATGTGTGACTTAGAGTTGGAGTGCTCCACATGTGGGCCTATTTTGTGTAGAGTGAGGTTGCTTGTAATGGACTAGGTCCACTTTGTATTGTTGGCCTTCGTCACCTTTCATATAAATAAAGGGAAAAGAGAGTCTTTTCATCACTTGTACTTGTTCACTCATGTAATTGCATACTTGTGTTAGAGACGTGAGAGCTAGGGGAAAATTGTCTTTTTGTACTCTTGTTCATGTGTATTTGCTTTCTTTCTCTTGAGCAACAGGGTTCTTAAAGGAATTTCAAGGGAAGACTAGCGTTTGGGATAAACCCTAGAGGAGCAAAGGAAGCATCTTATCTTGTATCTCTTGTGAGAGAAGAAGATTAGGTTTTGTGGAATTTTGGAAATCCTAGTGTTATTTGGTGTGCTTGTTGTGGATAAGATAGAAGGAGATGTTCTTGTAGACTCGTGGGATGCAATTGTAGGTGCCAAGGAGGACTTGCAGGTGTTGGTGCTAGCTTGTTGAGAATCTTTGGTGGAGTAACCAGCTTTGGTTGGGTGTGATTCCTTGCTAGGAGGAGTTGGTGGCTAGGGTTTTCTTATGATTTCATTAGTTAGGGTTTGGAGAGTTTGACTTGTACCAGCTTGTGATAAACTGTTGGTATGTATACATGCTTCATCTCTTAGATATATATGAAGTGTTTTAGGTATCCAAATTTTGTGTACTTGCAGATTTGAATTTCAGCTTATGTTATCTTTTTGATTGGATAGATTCTAGGGTTGGTTGTGCATGCTGATTTGACATAACATAGAGTTGAATTGGTTTAGTGATTTAACACATATATAGAAGATAAAGGAGCACATTTACTTCTGTTATAATCTGATGTAATAGGACATTTCAGATCTGTTACATGCTTGGAAAGTGTGCCCTAAGGGCTGTAGCTTTGTTGTATTGAAGTACGCTTGAATGGTATTTATTTTCTTGGGATGCCTTGTGGAATTGGGTTGAAGAGAAGTGGAAATATTGCTGCTGTAAATGTGAATTTTTCTAAAACCCAGCTGTTAAGTCAATTAAATTTCATTTATAACTGATAAACCTAGGTTTTCTTCACCGTAAATTTAATTTGCACAGCAGAAATAATAATCAGGATCTGAAAGTAAAAAACAACAGCAATCACATCACTCATACACAATTATTTTGGACTAAATCGTCCCTGGAAAAACCCCGTAGGGAAAACCAGTGCAGCAGATTTGTAGATTTATTATTAGCAGCAGGAAAATATGGAGTTCTCTTACAAGTAACTCGATCTTCCTCAATGGCTGAGTAAATCTCAGTGAAAACCCTCCTCAACAATTTGTACGGCTTCCTAGAAACCTCAACAAGACTGCCAGAATGAAACAGCAATGACAAATGAGTGCCTCTGCACTGTGGTACGGCCCTCCTGTGCCAAACCTGCATGACCCTTCACGGCCCTGTCAGATCTGAAGCGAAACCTCTGCTGAATGCTGAAGAAGTGAGTCGATTCTCTAGCAAAAGTCTTCCTCTGTCTCCCTGTAATTTCCCACCTGCAAATACTCAATAAATGTCTCCCAAAATCGATATCTCTCTCCTCTAATGCACCTCCTTTAGCCAAGTCGATCTCCTTATACCTGATTGAGCAAGTGAAACCCTAATCTCCAAAAGGATTAAGGGCTGAGATCAACCCTCACCCTCATGATGAGATCAATGGTCAAGATTAAAAGACCACAACTTAAATTATTTTTCACTGAAACCTTAGAAAAGGTACTCAATAAAGTCAACTGAAGAATATAACACATCAACAGTTCTTTTCCTAAGTTAGACTTAGGGAAAAGTTTAATTATTCAACTTAGCCTCTGTTTCATTGTCCCCCACCATACTACGACGCTGCAAATGATGGAAGACCTTCCTTACTACAATCTGAACAGTAAATTCATATTTCAAATTCAGCCAGCGATAATGCTGAAAGTTCACAGGAAATAGATCTGGGAAACTTCAAGGTTGCGGTGAAATTTCTGAATTTGCAATAAAATGAAATTTTCATGAATTTCTACATGGTCAACATGTGATGGAATTCAGTTTATTTGAAGAGCATAAATCTCATGTGCAACATAGGGATTAGTTGGGACTCGGAACATTATTAACGAAAGTAGGACCAGCAACATGTGGAAAACATGTAAATTCTTTAGAATTTGGGAAACATGGGACACCATTGAGTAAATGTAAATCATAAGATAGCTAGACTGATTAAGTACTTGCCATAATCTGTACTAGAGTGATAGATGTATTTGTGGTTGTATGCATATATGTATGTAGCTGAATGTCATCATCTCAAACTTCAAAGTCCCAAGGGGTCGATGGATACATTATATTTGGAGCATTGGTTACTTTGTGTATGAGTATTGAAGTCTCCCAAGTGGATCACCTCACCCAAAGCTGAGTAATTGGATATCTTTAGAAACAAGTCCAAAGATGGGGAATAGGGCAGTGGAAAGCAGCAGATTGCCATTAATAATAATTTGAGGAATAGACCTCTGTCAACAGATATCCAAAGGAACATAGCATATTTGTATCAGCCTTCAGATTTGGTCACAGGAGCAATTCACGATGCAACAAGACAATCCATGCCCCCAGAACCTCTGGAACTGTGATGGAATTATTTTAAAATCATGTTGCATGGGTATGTGTTGGTATGGGTGTGGGTATGATATAATAAGGATAAAAATTGAACTATGGGTGCGGGGTATGTCGATTTTCCTTTGTAAAGGAGGAGGTCATCAGGATGCAGGTATGGCAGATATGGGTATGGCTAGGGGGATTGAAGAACCCATGCAATTATGTCTTAAAATTTAATTCTGAATCCTTTCTCTTCACTTGGGGGAAAACATGAGAAAACTGGAGTCAAATTGCAAGGCAATTTTGTAAACTTTATTCTGATATCTTCAACTCATCCTCTTTCCTCACTCTCTTCTAGCAGGTAAATGTTGACATGCCCACACTTTGAATCTGACACCTGCATATTTCAATTTTGGTTGCCTCAATTTTAATAGTAATTGCAAGCTATTGAGTGATCATCACATCTTTCTTCACAAGAAAGTAGAAATTAGTCAGTTTGATCTTTTCTATTGATGTAGTTCTTCTGTAGGATTCCTATGCTTTCTTGAAGTTATTTTCTCCTCTCCAAATGCAAATCGCCTTACTGTTTTCCTTCCTTTATTTTGAAATATCAGAAAAAGGGACGGAGGCGAAGGAATGGTGAAACGTCAGATGTTACTCCAATTAATGCTAGGTATGAATTTTGTTACAGCCTATTTTAATTTTAAGTCTATTTAATAGGATATTGTTCATTTTGTTGATTACATGATAGTTATTGTTGGCTTTGGCCATGTCTAAGCACAGATATTTGTGTATGGCACCTTTGCAGCTGTAGCTCGTTCTATTTTAATTCATAATTCTATTTTATAGGGAATTGTTCAATTTGCTGATTACATGTTAGAGTTGATTGGTTTTGGTTTGTTCAAGTGCAGGGTTAGGTATTCATCTCTGGACCTTGATCGTCCAAACTATGTTCCTGAAGTTGTTATGAATACTTTGAATCAGAAGTTGAAGTCTAAACAGGTGCATGAATCTCCTTTTCTGAATCAAGACGATGAAAGAAAGTTTAGGCAGGCTCCATTAAATATGTCTTCGTCTAAGAAAGATGAGCATGTGATTGACAATTCATCAAGTACTTTGGATGAAACGCTGAACTCTAAACACAGGAATACATCTCCTCTCCAGGATCAAATAATGGGAAGACATTATGTGCAGGCTTCTTCCAAATCATCATTTTTTAAGGAAGATGCCCATAATTCATTTTCTCAAGAGTGGGAGGAAAAGCCTGCAGTAAGAAATGTCAAGGGAGTTAAGTCGGTGGATAATATTACCACAGTCTCTACTCCAGAATCTCATTCACCAAGGGCCACTGCAGATATGGATGCAGAAATAATTTCTCAGAATTTTATTCAAGTGGAACAAAAGGATTTGTTGGTCAATGGTGAAAGCAGACCAGAAGTTCATGCATTTAAGGATGAGAATGATGATGTAGCTAGTGAGGTAGAAAATTATATGGATGCTCTTACTACCATGGAATCAGAAATGGAGACGGATTCTGATTGCAGGACCAAACATGAGGTTGATTCGGATTTCAATTCGGAACATAAGGAAACAGGCCTTGAAACAAGCGGACAGTTACATGAGAAGCATGGTCAGCATTCTGACCTTGCTGATGCTGAAGCTACTGCCTTTTATAACTGTGACTCATCTGATGAATCTTTGAAATTAGAGACTTCATCGAGGCTTTTCAATAACCATCCTGTAGATGTTATTTGTAATGTAGAATCAACAGCGTTAACTGTGAATCATGCTACATCACAATGTGATTCTGTGAATGTGGATCTACAGAGAAGGCTTGATTCTGTGCCAATGCCTGTTGGAGCATCAAAGGAAGAAGCATTTTCTGATTTTGACCATGGCATATCATCTTTCTCCATGTTAAATTTGTTGTCCTCTGAAGGTCTTGAGAATGGCCAGATACTTGTAAATGAGAGGATGCAGAGTGGCACTGGTATGCCTGCAAATGAGGAGATGCTTAATACTGATATACTGCTTCCAGTTGCTGAAGATGTCATATCCCACGCAACTATTGACAGCATCGAGACAAATGATGTAAAAAGAAAGTCATTTTCAGAGTTTGAAAATGTTGCTAGCATGGATATTTTTGTAAATGCTGCATCCTCTGCTGGAATTGATAATGGAGAAGTAGCTGCCAGAGGCCCAACTCCTCAATCATCTCTTTTTGACCCTGATGTAGAATTGCCCACCACTCCATATGAAGAACCAGTGACCAAGGCTGAATCCTTCAAAGAGATAGTGGTTGGTGCTAAGTCACAAATGTCCTCTCCTGAGTTGCAGTTGTTCCTTTCTAGTTCTAATATAAATGAGTCAGCAGCTATCTCTGAGTTGGATGCTGGCATTGAGAATGCTGTAGTGCAATATGATGATGAAGACAGTGAGTTGCAAACTAATAATGCAGAAAATGGAGTACCTGAACCCGCAATGATTGAAGCTTTAGATTTTCAACATGCTGAAATGCTGACTAATTTTTCATCTCCAAAGTCAGTTGGACAAATATCTGTTGAATCTAACATATTTATTGGACATGGTGATTATGCCACTCAAAGCATGAACCAAGATTCTGTACATTCTGAATTCATTGGACCTAGCATGGATGCTAGGTTAATGGACAACCCAGGTTGTACAGACTCGTGGATTGATGGTGTCATCGCTTTGAAATCAGCAATGGACACACAAGAAAATGAAGAACATAGAGAACACACATGCACTGAATCTATAGTAGATTTGCCAAAGAGTGATGGTCTTGCATTCTCTAAATGCACTGAATTAATATTGGATGCAGGACTCATGGATATGCCTACTAAGTTGGATGTGCCATATGATTACGAGACAGAGCAAATGACCCAGAATTACTCAATTAACACATTAGCTACAAAGGATTCAAGCGCAAAATCATCTCTTGATTTCTCTGGAGATAATTTGATTGCTAGTTTTCAAAGCTCAAATGTGCTCGAAAAGAATTCCAAAGATGATATTGCTATGAAGGAAGTGTCCACTTATTCAGAACAAGCTGCACCTGCTGATGCTACCACTGTTGAATTGCCTTTTCCTGCTGCTATATCAGATAATGCTAAGAAGGAAGGGCTATCTATTGAACATACTGAAGCTGAATCAGATAGTTTTCTTGCTTCACAGGCTTGCATTACCAACAGAGTGCTTCCTGCTGCCTCCCAGCATTCCTCGTCTCTTGAACTTGATGCTGGATCATTTGAAAACATTGTTGATATTGAGTCCCACAAAGAACACATTGCTGGAGCACCTGCTGAAGTGTTCAATGCTCCATCTACCGTAAATTTGTTCTTTGAGAAAATTAATACGGATTTCCTCCCAGGCACACAACTTCTAAATGCTATACGACCAACAAAGCCTGCTGGTGCCATCCCACCTGCAGAGTCACTGCCAAACATTTCCAGCAAAGAAGTGATTGATGGTGAACCCCCTTCACCTCCTCTTGAGCATATCAAAATATCCTTCCGACCAAGTGCTGATTCACCACTCTCTATGTGCTCTACAAGCAGCGATCACGTTTCAGAGTCTCCATGTCCTGAAAAGCGTCAACATTTTGAAAGCAAAACAGATGACCTATTGTCTTCTTTCCATTTATTACCAGAACCTGCAATTCCATTGCAACAAGCAGATGAAGATCAGAACATTGGGATTATGGGTTCCTTGTCATTACATAGACAAAGGAATTGCCCTGAAACCACGTCTGATATAATACACTCAAAAATGATAAATACAAGTGATGATTCTGAAAATGGAGATTTGGAGCGATTCAGGAAGTGCTCTCCAAATTTTTCTCATGAATTTTTTAATCAACCTCTTGAACCTACTGAAGAACTTGCAGTATTTTCTGGCAGGACTGCAGTCAGTGATGTAGACACAGGTTCTCCAGGAATTTCATCCAGAACCTCTATGTCAAGCTCATCAAGTCCAGAGACAACCAGGAATTCTTTATCGAATCTCAAAGGCAGTAGTGCAGAGGCAGGATCAAGTTCATCACACTCACGCAGCATATCTCTAGGGTCATCTCCAAGGTCTCTCATATTCAGTGCACCCTACTCCCCTATGTCTGTTGAAGAAACTCATCAAGAAAGTCAATATTTTTTCAGCAGCCAATCAACTGCTCTAGAGACCGGCATATTAGTTGCAACCTCTTCAACATTAGAACCTAGTCAAGGAAGTGATTTGCACGAGATGCCACCGCCACCTCCCCTTCCTCCTTTAGAGTGGCGGATGAAACCCCGTGAGAAGTCTTCCTTGTTACTATTGGAAGGAGTTGAGCCTGCAACTCCTCCTGCACTTCCTCCTCTGTTAATGGCTGAGGTTTCTATGCAAGATGCAGCCACTCCACGTTTGGTGCCTGCCATAGAAAAAGGCCCCATTGAAGCAGTTGAGCCTCCAATTCCTCCGGCACTTCCTCCCCTGTCATTGGCTGAGAGTTCTATGCATGATGCAATGACTCCACGTTTGGTGCCTGCCATAGGAAAAGGCCCCATTGAACGAAAGGATTCACTCATTAAGGCCATTGCTTCACATGACAAAAGCATGGTATAATTTCGTTTTCCATAGCTTGCCTTTATTTTATTACTGCTTTTGAGTCTATAGTCTATATACAAGTGTACCATTCCTACAGGTTGCTTTCTTATATCATTTTAAATGTCATCTGCAGCTTAAGAAAGTTCCAAAAGAGATTCCTTCTGTAAGCGCCAAGCCCTTAGATGAAAGAGAAGTTTTGCTTGAGCAAATAAGGACCCGGGTTGGTATCAGTTTCCTTTTCTATACATGCCAGAATTTTTCCTTAACTTTTGTTGGTGTTAGGTGTTTCAACTCTTAGCTGATATGGTGTTGTACTGATTGTCAGTCTTTCAGCTTGAGACGCACTTCTGTGGTAAAGCACAATATTCCGAGGCCTCTAACAAATATTAATGTGGCTGCTATTTTGGAAAAGGCAAATGCAATACGACAGGCAAGATGGAAAATATTTATGGTGCTCCATGTGCCATTTTTGTTTTGCTAAATACTTTCAGCTCTGTAAATCCTTTGGTTGCTATTTTGTGGCGACCTTGAATTGACTTGCCTCGTGAATTTCAGGCTTTTGCTGGAAGTGATGAAGATGATGAAGATGATGATGATTGGAGTGATACTTAATCGTTGGTAATCTTCATAGTGTGCTTAATATGCAACTACTAACTGTCCATACTGCCATGCATCTTGTTCATAGTTCTGATGATTGATCACTCGAATTACAGATGATATGGAGCTCTCATGGTGTATGCATATGAGTAAATTGTTCTGCAGAAATATGACAGAACTCTTTATGGCTGGCTTTATTTTTCTAGTCGTTGCCAATAAGTTCATCCTGGGACGTAACAAAGCTGATTACCATATCGCATCTTCATCAAATGGCAGTGAAATAAGGCATACCAAGTGCATGGTGGATCCCCTTTGTTCACTTCTTTTGCATAAGGTGAAATGAAGTCACTCATGGATATCATGCACCCATACAGGTTTTTACCCAGAGCTAATGTACAATAATACAAAATGCTTTGCTACATTTTCTATCCTTTTCTTAGAAATTCATGTTCAACATGGCTGATTAGGTTAGGATCTTTGTATTCTCTTTTCTGTATATTGTGCTATAGTCGGAAAGTTTCAGATGATAATTGGAAGCTTTTCTCCTGATGCCTCGTTGTTCAGTTGCAGCATGTATGATAGACGTTTTAAGAAGATGGAGTTCATTTTACTCTTTCTTTTACAGAGACCGATTTCAATGCCTCTATCCACTTGGCATTAAGTTGCTACGATTAATTCTAATCCACATGTTGCCAATTCTTGATAGATTGTATTCCATCTGTGCAAAGCATATTGCTAGCAAAATTACTCTGAGTTGGTCTTGTGATGTCTTGATATTCATTTGTAATTTTCAAGGTTCTAGCTTTCCTTCATCTTAAAAAATATATTCTTATGCTTATTGCTGGCCCTGCTCTTTAGATTTTATCTATTATTTGTAACAGAAGAGAAGACCTTGTACCGGAAATGCATGGGATGTAATATGGAAAAGATATGGAAATCTGTTTAATGAGTTGTTCCTTCAAATTGATAATAGTCATTGTAATTTGATTTTGTGTTGAGGCCATAAACTTTAAAGACTTGCCTCTGGACCAAAACCGGTTTATGAATAAATTATGTAGCAAAAAACTGTTTGTATGATGTGTATTATCATTAGCTGGCAATAGCAGTATGCACTTCCTCTCAATGCTTAACACTAGTGTTTCAAGTTCTATTGTAGTTTAAGAAAATGCAACTTTTTCAAAAATAGGTAGTTTAAAAACTTGCAACTTTTTCAAAAAAAGAGATGGTCTTCAAGCATTCATTTTAAACTTTAAACTCACAAAAGTGGGCAAGATGTAAAGTTTGGCCATGGAGACTTCTTTTCATTACCTGTAGATCTTTATTTTTGGTGTTTTAGTTTTGATAATAAGGTTTTATTGTCAATGGGGTCATGGTTCAGTGGTGTAGACATTGGTATGTCAAGGCATCAACCAAGATTCAATTCCCCTGGAGATATGAACAAGTGGATGGAATCAAGTGCAGGTCTTGGGTGAATTTGATGGAATAGTACCCCTTGTYGCAGCTACCTAGCTGAACAGAAGTGCTTGTGATCAGCATTTTCCCCTTGAGTGTCATTGCATCCATGCAACCGGGTGACTTGTGGCCCCTGACCTCTTTAGGCCAATTGTAATGCTTTCAGACCACTAGTAATGCTTTTGGATGAGTTGTAATGCTTCCGTCAAGTTTAAATGAAGCACTTTCAAAAGCTAGAATGATATTAACTTGTAGCATTATTTGTTGATAATTTTAATGCAATTTTATATGGGAGTCAATCACCCTTTCAGAAAAGGGATTGCAGTGAAATGAACTCACTCATCCATTAACCAAGAAATATCCAACATAAGTAGGACAAAGAGGTGAACTCCATAAAGGATAAAAGCTATATTGCACAGTAGGTACATTGGGTATGTGTGTATGAGTATCCAATACGGCTAGAAGCTTCTCCCAAATTTGCAGGAAACAACAGATTGGGAGTGGGAATAATATATATTGAAAAAACATAAAAATATAATAGACATTTGTATTACAGATAAATAGCATCAATTATATATATTGAAAAAACATAAAAAATATAAAAATAGACATGTATTATATATAAATATGTATTATAAATTGTTTAAGACAATATTTAATGAAAAAGTCACACTTGTTAAATCTATAAAAAGCCAAATGCGAAGGACCGTTTGAAGGGCATCAATATAAAGTACAATAAGAATAATATGAATCCATTGTATAAACTCAAAGATTTCTGCATAGTGCGGTGCGAGATTTGTGGAAGCCCACTAATTTTTGAGGTTGACAGCTGCCCCATCTATTCATTTCTATTGAGATAGGAGTCGACTGCATGTCTGCTTGCATGCAAGCCCTTATGAATCGGAATGGGGTTAAGCATTTGTATAGGATTATTATGATATAGCTACGTGAGGGGTTATCCCGGCAGAAGAATACTAGAACCTACCGTGGATCCTATTGGTTGGCATTCATAAGTCATGGCGCCTAAATCCTTCTCTGCATAATTCGTTACGCCTAAAGAAAGAAGAAAAGAAAATGATTTTAACGTCCACGAGGCTACCAATAGCCTATGGGATAGATCGCCTCACACATTGATTTCTGCAGTTCAGCCCTTTTCCTGTTTAACTTGATGATGAGCTCCTCCAATTTCTCTACTGTCCCCTCGCTGAATAAGTTATTCCAAGAGCTACCCATCAAGATACGTATATAGTTGTCCCCACTGTCTTTGAAGGCTTCACACTCTAAAATGAAATGTTTTTTTGTTGACACTTTTCCGGAGGTGCAGAACACACACACCCTTTCTTCCCAAGCTTCTTTTGGTCTTTTCCAACGCCCAATTTCACAATGGAGTTGATGGGAATTGGTTCTTAATTGGGCAATAAACATTTTGGCTCTCCAAGATATATTGGCCCCTATGTACACTTTTTGATGATGATTGAATGGATGGGTTGGGCTGACCTCGCATTGGCCCTTCATTTGGGAGAAATGGGTCATCAAGGGTTGTAGAGATATCATCATACCGATAATGGCAAGGAGTATATATGCCTAACCGAGACCACTGGTGGGAAAGATCTTACTACTAGCAGAGCACCCCAAATATCGGCCAGRCTCTGCTAAGTTGGACACCATTTTGATTAGCTCCTCTCTTAATTCTCAATAGTTGAAGCCTGAAAACTAAAGATTGATTGATGTGCTATMGGTACCRATTGAGATGAGGGCATGTGGTAGAAGTTCTAGATAAATATGTATTATAAATTTTACAAGCTCACAATGAAGGAAMGTCCTCAAATTCCATTCSCAAGCTCCCAATTCCAGAGGCTGGACGTTCCATTTAGTTCCCACTCTCCCAGAATTATTCCCTCCTGATTTGTAACGTTTCATACCCATTACCAAGTTCCATRCTCATTACCAAGTTCCATGCTCATTACCAAGTTCCTTGGAACACCAAAACAGTTCCTTGGAACACCAAAACATGATGCGATACGACCTTTAAACAATATTGTTGCATTGTAAAAGGGTCCATCCATCTTAGATTGTTTCTTTTCAAAATTGTAAGATCAGACATATGATTGAGATTTTTTTATTGCAACTCTCAGTTTGGTTTTGAAAACAAGCCCTATTGTAACTATGATATTATAAAATATAAACCAACCAAGTTTTGTTTTCAGTGGCGTTGAACCTGGTAGGTTTATTGTTCTATGCAATGACTTTTGTGATTAAAGTGATGATAAGTTACCACTGCAACTTGTTTTTTCTTGATTTCGATTTTTGGACACTCCTTGTTTGATACCTTTATCAATGGGTTGTTCAAAAAAAATTCATTAGTAGCAACACTTGGGCTTTTAACTTCCATTGGCACAATGAAGGTCTTTTTATCCATGGTTTGTTTTTCATCTTTTGAAATGGGTTAGTAGATGTCTCTTTGTTGACCTTTGGAATCGATTGTTTCAATTGTTTAAATTAACTTTGATAAACGAGGTTTTCTTTTGATTTATTGGTTGAATGGCTTCTTCATCTTTATTCAATAAAACCTTGTACATATTTTTCTTGAGATATTGATTCATTTGTTATGATTTGTGACCAAATTTTTGATATCTTGCTTGTTTAAGTTCTCTCAATTTTTTTTTGATGTAAATTGATATTTTTGTAATATTCTTTAATCTTTGAGAATTTTTCATAAGAAATCAAAATAAACATTATCCAGTCCACTAACCATTCTTTAATTTTGTTATCAAATGTCATCAACCACTTATATGTAGAACTTTATATATACTTTCTGAAACCTTCTAAACACTTGAGACTATTGAAATTTGTTGTATGTAATCCTTTGATGGATACATCTAAAAAATATTCAATTTCCTTAACCCAATATTTTTATTTTGGCCTTTGAACCTTGATATTTCTCTCATTTCATGCTACTACTTAAAAAAACCTTTTTAATGGCACCCTTATTCAATAACCTTGAGACTAAGTGGGTGTGAGTGTGAGGGTCTCACTAATTTATGGTTATATACTATTATTTATGTTATTTTATTAAGTTTATGAACCTTTAAATCAACACTCTAATTTAGAAAGAATTTGTAAAGATACTTAATATTTATAACTACGCTTAAGTATATAAATTAAATGTATATGATTGATATTTTGATGTTTTAATGTTTTTTCACAAGAAAAACTTTGTGAGGAAATCCAATGGATGTTTCCCTACATTCGTGGATACCATCCCTAGTAAACCTATTGACATAATCCAGAGTACCACACTTACAAGGATTTGAACCGAGCACCGACTAATATCCTAATATATTTATTCTAAAATATTATATGTGTACTAAAGATTATGTATCTTTTCAATTTGATCTTTATGGTATTTTAAGACAAAACTATGTACTTTTCAAATTTTCTTTCTTTTCATGAAATGTAAAGCTTTTGTGAAATTTGATAGTTAACTTTTTTTACCACGATAGTATGGGTCATTCCCTTACTAAATATCGATTGCTCCTTGAACCTTAGATAAGCTCAGGATTCTTAATGTCTTGTGATCCCCTATGGTGACATTACTAACCACGAGGTGGTACTGAAAAAGTAGTTAATGGAAATTGTTTTTTTGGAAGAGTGTCTTCCTTATGTAATGTTCAATGGAGACTATTTTCTTTGTTGTTTGTTAGAATTATAACAATTGACCTTGAATTTYCTCGATGATCACAATGTCTAGTGATGAGTATGTAATAACACCTTTTGAGGGACAATAGGRTGATCTTTACTACTGTTGGACAACAAATTTGTAGCTGTGTTGAAAGTGATTTCTTCTATGTGTTTTTTTTAACAACGATGGAGTTATTTTAACATTGAGATCCCTACACTGTAATATTTTGGTGAAGTAGTGATTATTGGTAATAACTTTTAATTYATTTTCACTGATTTGTTCAAGTAACTTATCTAATGATTTTKWTTTTTTTTTAAGRATGTTGGTATAGGAATCACCATACTAACTTAAAAATTAATTGGTCACATGTTGAAATCATATCCATATTTACCTAGGAAACTRATTATTCGTAATAACTTTTAATTCATTTTCACTGATTTGTTCAAGTAACTTATTTAATGATTTTTATTTTTTTAAGGATGTTGGTATAGGAATCACCATACTAACTTAAAATTAATTGGTCACATGTTGAAATCAGATCCTTATTTACCTAGGAAACTGATCGCTCCGAACAACAACGAAATTGCTTGGAAAGAACTTGAATACCACTATATTGATAAAACTTGCCCATTAACTAAAAAATATCAAAGACAAGTAAGATGGATTTGAAGTTCGTAGAGGATAAAAATAATCTAATAATTAATGAATGATGTCTTGTATAATACCACATGAGGTTATACGTACTCATTACATAATCATTTATTAACTATATATGGCTCAGAAGTTTTGAATTTATTATTGCTATTATGTAATGTATTTTATGTACATTAGATTGAGATATGCATCTCAATTTGAAGGAGTGGGATGGAAATGGTGGAACTCATACATAATGTTCTCTATGTGCCATATCCCTAGGAGGGATTTTTGTTCTACATTAATACACTCCCAATTGTGTGTGTGTGTGTGTGCGTGAGTTGGGTATTTGTGTTATGAATAATTCCACACGGATAACATTGGCAAGATAAAAGTGGTTTATGACGCATAACCCATATCAAAATATTTCCCAATCCAGATGCAAAGTTTGGGTCGAAATCCTTGGGTTGATGTGTTAGAATCCTTCCTTTTTTTAGCACTGGCACCATCAATGGTTTCTTTGTCACACCATGTGGGTCCTCTTTGGCTTGTGGTTGTTATCTTTGTTATGGAGTTCCGGGGTCATGCCTTGTGGGCCTTGTTGTCAGTTGTCTTTGGTTTGTGGTTGTTATGTATTTGATGTCAACAATTGCAAGCTATCTTAGTTTAGTGACATATCCCTATGATGGGATTTTGGTGTCATGCCTTGTGGGCCATTGCCAACTTGTTATCTATGTGACGTTCTTAATAATTACACATCTTACTACTACAATGGAATATTGCTATGTTGGGATTCTGTTCTACATTATTACTCTCCATTTTGTGACATGGATAGCTTACTTGAAACGCATTATGAATGAAGAGGTGCTAATAGCAACAAAGGTAAGGCCACTAAATTGCCAATTATACCCCAAATGTTGTTGACATGTAAACGCATTGCCGATAAAGTGGGAAAATATAACAAAATGTTGGTATTAATAAGCACGGTGATACCCAAATTTGTTATGGTGAAGGAATTTATAGAAAAACTAGCACACGAAGGGACGCATGAGTAGTTGTGCAATCAACTAGATTATGCTTTTGACAGCTCCACAAAAATGAGCATAACCTCTATAGATTAATATGGAATTTTCAAAACTATTATGAGGAAATCACAAAACTAGCGAGTGCATGCTTGAGATCCACCTATTTCAGTTTTCAAAAAACTATTTATGAATATAATGAAAGTATTGCTATGGGATCACCCCTTTCACTTGTTATTTCTAACTTGTACATGGAGAGCTTTGAAAGGTGTGCCTTAGAATCTCCTCTGTTGAAACCCAAACAATTGAAGTAGTATGTAGACAATGCAAATGTAATCTGGGCTTATGCAAGGGAGGGTTTAGAAGAGTTCTTCAAACACTAAAACAATCAAAATGAGAGCATCAAATTCACAATGGAAAAAGAGGATGAGAAGAGCATACCCTTTCTGGACATCCTCATGACTAAAAAGGATGACGGTTCTTTAATGTAGCAAGTATACATGAAAATGGCCCATATCATTGGGTACTTGCATACAAACTCGCATCACTTCCCAACATAGAAACCTGGTGTGATTAATACTTTGGCGACTAGGGCAATCCAAATCTCTGATGAAGAGCACGTTGAAGATGAATTGAATCATTTTTCAAAGGTATTCAAGAGGAATGGTTATGAAGATAAACAATTTGAAAAAGCTGTTGCAAAAGCAAGAAGGGGGCCTTGTACAGGACAACTTGAAGAGGTACACATAGCTATTTACCCTACATCCAAGGGACAATATACAAGCTTGCTAAGATCCTAAAGAAGAGTAATAAGTGTTACATTCTCCTACCCAATACCATTGGTAGAATGGTAGTTAGCAAAAGATCCAACATACCCCAAATTGTATAAAGGAGTTTACTCCATCTCGTGTTAATGTGGTAAACTTTATCGTGGGGAGACGACTAGATCTATTCTTGTGAGGTTGAAGGAACATTGCACGGACCTAAAAGACATGATAAAATTAAAAGGTCATCCCTAGTGGAACACATAGAACATTGGTCACCAAATATGTTTAGAAAATGCCAAAATCATTGTTAAGGAAGGAAATCATGCAAAAAGGAAGATAAGAGAGCCTTGGAAATCAAATTGCATCCAAATAATATTGATAGGGATGATGGTGCAAAACTAAGTGAACCCCTTTGGTTCACATACTGCAAAACCCTTGAAGGAATATTAACAAAACAATAATAGCACTTCTTTTTGGATAATTTAAAGGAGTTTGACTTACTCATATATTGTCACATTATAATTAAAGATAAGCCAACACACTAAATATCCAAGTGAAGAGAATACATATTAATGCTTGAGTGAGATGTATAACCATGGTTTGTCTATTTAGTCTCTTAAAGATGACCTAAGAGAAGGATCCAAATTGTTGATAGACAAAACTCGAACACAAATTCCCAAAATTACAAATATATACACCGTGTATTATCTTGTTCAATCAAATAGACAAATCTTGTTTTCCCCCTAGCTACTAACATTCTTTGCATGTCATGCATGGGTGCTTGTTAATGTTTTTTTTTTTGTATGACATGCTTGGTACCATGCACCCATGTGAGGATTTTGTGGTTCTACATTGGTGTCATTGGCATTTCGGTAAGATGACCTACATGATTGCATATGATTTGCCACTAAATATTTTCCCTCCTTGACTTGGGGCACCACATCTTTATACAACTAATCTATTGGCTACTTCATTAATGCATCATAGCACACTTTGTTTTCTATGTTTTCCTTTTTCTTGCTTGTCACTTTCTCTTTGCATGGTACCTCAATGCTATCCTCTTCATGAACAACATCCCTTGTTTTGGGGGGAATATGTAGTGTATGGATTTTCCATTTAGTGCATCCATACATTCAATGCCCAAAGATGACCATGAGGCCCTCCATCATCTCAGGACAAATTACTTGCATTGGAGTCTTTTCTTGCTTATCCCCTTGCAGTGTAAGCCTATGCATATGAATGTGTTTTCCCCATTCGATGTGTAGTGCAAAGACAAGGTCTCCTTAGTCTCGTTTCTAGATCCTTCTTTGGTATTGCTTATTCCCTTTTGGGTTCCTTGATTAGACATACTCTTCTTAGCTTGGATCAACCTTGACATGCATGTTTGATTTGGTCCATTTTGGTTAGTTAGAGATGTTGTTTTGAGTTCCCTAACATCCTCATATCCACTCTAGGTGCACATAAGGGTTGACAAAGTTGAAAATAATATTTATCCTTTTTGAGTTGTCTTTTGTGCATCATTCATGGGTTACACGATCCATTTATGTCTATTTTTCATTGACAAGTGAACCATAGATCCCTTTTATAGTGATTTTTTTTTTATTGACAAGTGAACCATAGATCCCTTTTATAGTGAAAAACATGTGAATTGCCTTGAGGCTAGTGGATGGGTTGTTCAAACTGATGGATGAGTAGTTAGAGGGTTCAAATTTTCTTCAACAAGTTGCATTGTGGACTACCCTATGTGTTTCCTTGGTCTATAAACAACGCTCATTTCATTTTGTTTTAGACTCTTTGTTCTCATTCAAAAATGTCTTTACTTTGCTAGATTTTCACTAGTATCTCATTCTCACTTCTCTCAAGCACTTGGGTTGCATCTCACTATTGTCACCACCAACTCTCACAATAAAGACTTATTCTAACTAGTTTACTCATCTCCTTGGCTCAAATTCTTCCTTTTATTACCTTGGTTGATTTGAATTTAGGGTTTCCCTTGTGGGTTTCTTTTGGATCATTTTATTTTCTCTCCAAGGAGAACTATCAACAACTCTATTGTGGAGAAAGCACCTCACCATTGAGGACCATATTGATATATCTATTGGTAATATTGTTTCATATATTTATGTGATAGATACACTATGGTATTCTATATATTTTGCATTGCTTTGGAGACAATTTTTCCAGGTATATCACAAGGAGGATCTTGACACTTTCAAGCATGGCAAGAGGCTCAACTCCTACTTTTTTTCAACAA
>JASDQU010011815.1:142596-159605 GCA_032191745.1 Picea mariana | reverse complement strand
CAATGTCACTTTCCAAATATAACACCTGTGACTGAAGTGACCTCTAGTAACCCTGTTTACCCCTCTTTGGCCCTCGCTATAGTTTAACGGGGTGGTTTAGACCATTAAGCCTCCTCTTCTAGAGCTCCTATTTGGAAAGGGACATTACAATTTTGCAGTTTCGAATGCCTCTGCCTAGAATTCTTGTGTGATCCCAACACCACTGAGCATGTAATATTTTGTTCTTCTGTGCAAAAAGTGTTCTTTATGCTCTAAAATGGTTGACAAAGTTTTACAAATAGTTTGAATGTATTCTAATGATAGACATTTCGTAAAACATATTGCATGCAATAAAAATACACTAAAAATGGAAGAGACAATATGTGATATTTAATTATGAATGGAATCTGGAACACAACAAGAATAAGTCTCTATTGGTTGTTATAGAAGCTACAACACATTAATGAAAACACACAATATCAAGCCAAAAACCTGGAATCATGCCATGGCCTCCTCAATAGATGAGATCAAATCCTCCAATTGCCACTGTCTCTCCAAGCGAATTGCTACTACTCAAAAATGAAGTCAAATCACAAGATGAAGCTCCAATGAAGATCTAGGATGGATCCTCCTCCTTGTCTAGTTAGGGTGGATATTGAACCATTAAAACTAAACTACAATGGAAGGGTTTTTCCAAAACCCTAACGAAAACCTTGGCTCCAATAGCACTCCAAAGAGATCAATCCAAAACATAATGCAAAGTGAAGTGCTACCCCTCCTTTTATTCTTTCTCCATGCCCTTTTAGAAGTTTCCCCTTTTGACTAAATCAAACATGACCCTTATTCCCCTTTTACCTTTTTACTTAAATATTAAAAGTCACTTTATGTCCTTTTTACTTAATGTTGCTTTTAAAACATAACATCTCCTAACTAAGTGACATTAAATAACCCTCGACTTCCTTTTTTTCTTCACTAAAAAGCCTCATAAGTCATTTCCAACTATTGAACAGAGGAACCCAAAATTGGGGACATGACAAATCCTCCCTTCCCAAAGATTGATTGTCCTCAAGCAATGCCATCACACCCATAGGAACAATAAACTAAACCAAACTGAAGCTAATGATGATCATTGAGACCCAAACCAATCTTACAGTTGCAGAGCACCTACCGCCTGCAATATTGTCTTGCAATGTGCTAACACTAAGGGCCTCATGAAGGCCACTGATCAATACAACAATTAGATACTGTGAAGACTTAGTCCACCCTTGATAAAATATACCAACTAGGAAACCAATCCATTGCTCCATATGAATAGGCTCCTGAAAGTAACAACTAGCTCTCCCATCTGTACCAACTACTAGACTGTCAACCCATAAAATACTAGGGTCCCATGTTATCACCAGAGAGGACCCATCATGTTGTGCCACTCTGATCATAAGTATCTAATCCTCCTACCTAGACTGCATCCTCCGCTCCTACAACCCTAAGTTGTAATGCCTCAAAGGATCATCCCCACTATTGAGGATCATATCCTACCAGTGTATCTTAGTGGAGTAAAACAAACCAACTCTAAAATCAGACATCTAGGATAAGTCTACGTGGTCACAAATTGATAGGGAATCAACGACACATAATCTCCAAGTATCAAAGGGAAAATCCCTAATACTCTAGCACCCCCAACCTATTGTAATCGTCGAAGCGTCATCCAGAAAAAATCCCAACACATCATCTACAAATCCCCTCCATGCGAACCTCTCTCGGACCAACCTATAAGTACTGGTAAAGTCACTAGGGTCCCAAACTGACTTGTATGATGTGAAGCACCCTCTACTCATATCCCTAATCTGCGAGGTGCTAACACAAGAATCCACCTGACTTCCTCTGATAAGCCAGCCAATCAGAAGCTGCACAAACTTGATCAAATCCTCAGAAGACCACTCCTCCAATCAACAAAACCTAAACATCCCAAGAGTAAACTACAGAAAGAAAAAAGTGACATATCGATGTCAAACAACACAGTCAAAGGGTCCCAAGCTAATCTTTGAGAGGAACCACCATACCAATGTTGCACCCCTCCGATCATAACTATCTAACCACCATGCTCAAACTGCTCTCTCCTCTTCTTAACCCCCAAGATGAAATCCCTAAAAGGACTAAACTCATTATCCCAGATCATGTCTCACCAAGGTGTCTCAGTGATATCAAAGCCTAACAATCCATGGATAGACTCGATCCTTGGTATCGTGAGGGAAAATCTACCTCACCATACAGAACAAGGCTCAAAAACCCCTCTCACAACATCCCCACAATGACGCAAACCAACCATTGACATGACCTTGTCGATCACTCTCATCATCTGAAGGAGTCTATCACTCCGATGAACGCCAGGATCCCACCACCAAATTGGAAGTCCACCACTCCCAATGCCTACTGAAATCTCGGTCAACCACTCCAACAGAGTCTATATCTCCTCCCGTGCACTGATCACATGGTCCAAATGAAATACCTCTATCATGGCCATAATGCCACATGTCTCATCCAACTGACTCAGGTGAATCTCCCATGTCCTGCTGTATATGATGAGGGAATCAAATAACAACAATAGATGCCTTTGCCACTACCTACAAGAGTGGAAAGTGACTAGTGTGTTGGTCAACCCCAAAGGCATGACCAAGAAATCATAATGAAGTCTAGAAGCAGATCTGTGAGTATCTTGCTCATTCTCCCTCATTTGGTGGTATCCCAGATGAATATCGATCATCGAGGGATATGCTACTCCCTGAGGTTCACCCATCCACTCGCCGATCATGGGTAACCTCAACTCAATGGTATGCTCAAGGACTATGCCAGGAGGTCTCCTTGGAAGAAACACTCGAAAACTCCACTGTACACTATCGTATGCCAATGAATACCCATGCATACTACTTCCTATCACTGAATAGTATAGTACCATCCTATATCCTATATGTGTTACTGTATCCATCACTCTAATGATGTCTCCTGAACCTGTATCCCAAAGCATGCCCATGTATGCCATATACCTGTCCACCCAATCCATGGATGCATACACTTCCTTGTGGCTTGGTCCACAAGGAATGTGCTCAACTATCTCCTCTATATCTAAGCCTTGAGCCTTTAGTGGGATCTCCAACATAAGCAACTCATGATCCCCACAATGCAAAAAAGGCGCATGGTCAAAACCCTCTACGTCATACCTATCCTCAAGCACTGACAACTCTGAATGCTCCTCATGCAGGATCATCACAAGAATCTCCTCCCTCAAATCATGAGTGCCATTCTCACCCTCATGTGTCATGGCTGCCAAAGATGATGGAGTCTCTATTGCTGTCAATGATGAAGAGCATGCCAAATTTAGCTGGTAACAAAGTTCCTCAACCTCCCTTTCCTTGTCTTCATCAAACTTAAGAGAAATGCCCCTATCAATGAATAATTGCAAGTAATTGGATTTCACCTGCTCTAGTGCTTCTTTGATGATGCATAATGGGGCACTAATGACTGTCTATGAAACTCCCCTTTATCTCTCCTCCAATCGAGTTTTCCACATAAGGTCTTTAAGAAACTTATGAGCACCATTTGTCATCGTCAATACCTGCATAATTTTCTCCTATGTGACCAATAATCGGTTTTCCAAATCACATAATGTTATTTCATCAACATGGCATGGGTTGTCACACAAGAGACCAACTGAATCACTAGATGATACCGTGCAATGATGGGACTCATGTGGATTATCATCCTCATATAAGATTTCATCCACAAATTCAACCCCTTTGTTTTCACTCTCCACGCATAGCTCCCAGCCTTCGTCATGCTCTGGTACAATCATGCCTGCATCATCATACATGTCATAAATGGGATATGGTGTTTGTTGATGACCATTTTGGTCATCAGTTTCTAGCCGACAAAGTGTTGCCACGTTCCCCTTCAAGTCAAACCAATTGCGCAAAGTTTCATTCACTCTCGTTAAAGTTGGCACAATGTCTTTGGAGAAATCATCATGACACTTGACTTATTGCTAAACAAAACCTTTTATTTCACTCCTCGCATTCTTAAATTTCTCATATTTTACACTCTTAATTAACACATTGATACGTTATGTTTTAAACCTTATGCATCACCCTTGATATCATATGTATATCACCTTACTTACATACCTTCTGAATAAAAAAAAAGTTAAATCCATGTCATATTTCAAATTTGAAATCATTTTATATTATACCAACTTTCTCACTTTTCCAAGATACTCTTATACCATGCCCTTTTCTTGGTTATGATTTTTACATTATCTCATGACCCCAAAAGCAAAATCTATTATTATTTTATACTAAGTTTTCCATGTTCCATTCCCATGGAAACTTTATTAAAATCATCTTTTATGGTACCACCAATGGTCTTTGCAAAACATAGTTTTCCTTACCTTAAGAGTAACATGCCACATGACAACTTTATTATCCAAATAAAGAATATGGGTCTCCACCTTATCTTTTTTTAGGGATTAATTACTTTTTTTTTAAGGGATTAATTACCTAATGTTTTGAAGCCATCACTCATATAATGTAATGGTCTCTTGAAGCCACGATTTTGAGAGAGAAATAATTATGACGTGGAAATGGTTAAAACTGTGAAGTCGTGAGATTGATATGGCTAAGGCAATGAATATGATGTTACTCGTCTCCAGGACTGGATACATGAAGAAGGGTGATTCCAATACATTCTCTTCGTCGTGATATTATCTTTCCAGCCTTTCCACTTTCCCTTACTTCGCTTGATTATAATCTGAAGGTGAAGATAAAATCAACCAAGAGACCCACCAACTATTCATAATATATAACAACGACGAGATTGCAACTAATAATAGTGGATATATGGATCGAATTGCAAATGCCAAATTTTCCACCAGCTCATCAATAGCGACCAAATTTTTTGATAGAGAGATTACTTAATCAAGTTTCTTAAATAAATTTTATTTCATTTTGAAGAAAATCCCAAACGGTTTACTTGAGTTCGCTCACCTTGAAACGACAATAACTACCAAAACTGTCGAGCAAATGCTACAAAACAAACATATAGTTTGTTGAAGGAGGACAAACTTTGAGAGAGGTATACTGGGAGCATTGTGAGGTTAATTTTCTTTTCTCTATATTCACATTTCATTCTTTTTCTCTATAGAGTTTGATGACACTGTTGATAGTAGGGAGTATCTTGTAAGTGGTAGAAGGGAGCAAAGCAGGACCGAGTTTGGATTGTGTTTCTGAGGTAATGTGTTTATTTGTTTAAGTTTGCTGTAATTTTAGTGTGATTCTTCAACACTAATGAGTTGCTCTTATGTAGATGCTTGCCTTGAGTTTCACTGACATTGCTCCGTTAAAAATTCAACTTGATTTATCTTCTTTGTCCTCTTCTGTGTTAGACTATTCACTTGTATGATTCCATCGTGGATAATTAAAGACCAGAACTTTGATCCAAGTTTTCGCAGAAACTTGAAAGTTTCATTAAATCTATTTGGACTACTGTTTGGACTTCCCCTACGTCCTCAGTATGGCTAGATGCATGCTCCTCCACCTGTCCTTCATGCTCATCTCTCTTCAATTTCTGCACTATGCCTTTAAAGGTATCCTCATCCAAATCCTTGGGCCAACTTTCTTATTTGATGGTGTAATAGCATTGAAAGGATAGAGCTGCACATATCTTCTCACCCAATGCTAGATACTCCCAGTAGTAAGGCATGCATTTAAGTGTTTTTATCTCACTCTAGGTTTGTTGAACGCGATGCAACATTTCATCTATGAGCTCCCCTTTTGTCTTCATCTTTTTGACCCACTGTAAAATCCCTCGTCACTATTGTTATAAATTTTTCCCCACTGTAATATCCCTAATGCTTGTTGTTCAATTTTGTTATATTTGGCTATGTGCTTTTGTTAAACACTTTGCATGTAATCTTGTTTGTTGGCTTGGTACTTTGAACAAACACTTTGGCATCCAACGACTTAGAAAAATACCACTATTTACAGCTAGTGTATTATTTGTTGATTGCTTGGGTTTCCTACTGTGGTTTGTAATTAATAGGCAAAGTTTTGGTTACAAGATATGGGCACTAGTTATAGCTTAGACCAACCTATCTCTATATATGCAATCCCTATTCCTCAAAATCAACCCTGATCATAGGGAAATCGTTTCTAGCATGTGGAACTCGGCCTAGACAAAGAATTCAACCTCCAATCAACTAATAATTGCCCCCTCTACAAATAAACTCGGCCCAACAGTGATATATTTCATCCAACTAAGAGATGATTCGTCCCTAGCCAAAGGAAAACGACCACAAAACTGTTGTCGCCCTGCTCCAAGGGGAAATTGTCCCCTCCAAAAATGGTGAAGATGGACATAAGGGCTACCAAAACCCTTACATCTTGCAATTGGTCTCTCGACCCTCCTCCAAGAACCCATGGATTCAGTAAATGGGCTCACACACCCTCTAGATCCCACATAGCTTACTTCAGGGGCTTATGACCCTATCTAGTTCCTCCATGGCACCCTACTTTACACGACCCAACATATAGGAAGGGTTTCAACTCTCCTAGAAACACCCAACGATCCTCATAAACCCCACACAACTTCCACAAGTATCCACAATATTCAAAATGATAAATCGACTCTCCAAAGATGACCCATGAGCCTCTCCAAGCAAACCCCATAGTCTCCTCAAATGTCCACAACCCTGCAAAGATGGATTTGTCCACCTCAAATAAATCAACGCAGATGATGAGCTTGGCCCAATCAAGCTCAGAGTTGAGTTTGGTAATAAAACGCAACCTCTATGAATGAAAATCGCCCACCCCAAATGGATCTCGACCTCTCAATAAGAAACTCGACCCTCTTGTTAGAGAAGGACCCTCATAACAATAGATCTCGATTCCTTCTATAAAACTCAGGCTGTACAACAAGTAGTGACCAACTTAGCTTTGGTATCATTGTTTTCCATCAAGCTGGCAAGATCTCCAACTCTGATACCACTGTAATATCCCTATCCCTAGATAGCTAGGATGGGATATTTTGTTCTTCTGTGCAAAAGGTGTTCTTTATGCTCTAAACAAGTTGACAAATTTTTACAAACAATTTGCATGTATTATACTAATATAAATTTCATCAAACATATTGCATGCAATACAAATACACCAAAAATGCAAGAGACAATATGTGGTATTTTATTATGAATGGAATCAATAACACAACAAGAATATGTCTCTATTGGTTGCTATAGCAACTGAAACACATCAATGAAAATACACAATATCAAGCCAAAAACCTGGAATCATGCCATGGCCTCCTCAATAGATGAGATCAAACCCTCCAAGTGCCACAACCTCTCCAAGCGAGTCGCTAGAACCCAAAACTGAAGTCAAATCACTAGATGAAGCTCCAATGAAGATTCAGGATGGATCCTCTTCCTTGTCTAGCTAGGGTGGATCCTGCACCACCGAAGCTAAACTACAATGGAAGGATTTTTCCAAAACCCTAACAAAAACCTTGGCTTCAATATCACTCTAAAGATATCAATCCAAAACTTAATGCAAAGTGAAGTGCTACCCCTCCTTTTATTCTTTCTCCATGCCCTTCTAGAAATTCCCCTTTTGACTAAATCAAACATGACCCTTATTCCCCTTTTACATTTTTACTTAAAGATTAAAAATCACTTTATGTCCCTTTTACTTAATGTCACTTTAAAAACATAACATCTCCTAACTAAGTGACATTAAATGAACCTTGACTTCCTTTTTTCTTCACTGAAAAGCCCCGGAAATCATTTTTGACTGCTGAACAGGGGAACCCGAAAATGGGGACATGATAGAGCATGCTCCTTGCCTTGTCTACCAACATTTTTTTCATTCTCTCGACATCTCCATTTTGTTGTGGGGTATATGGTGTGGTATTTTGGCGTGCTATGTCACATTTCTTGCATAACTTCTCAAATTCTTTTCCACAGAATTCACCATCGTTGTCAATTCTCAACATCTTAATATTCTTATCTGTCTGGTTTTCAACAAGAGACTTAAAATCTTTGAATTCCTTGAAAACTTCTGATTTCTTCCTTAGGAGATATATCCATGTCTTCCTGGAAAAAGCATCTATGAATGAGACATAATAGAGGGATCCACCAAGTGAAGGATTTAAACTCTTTGAATTCCTTGAAAACCTCTAATTTCTTCCTTAGGAAATATATCCATGTCTCCCTGGAAAAACATCTATGAAGGAGACATAATAGAGGGATCCACCAAGTGAAGGCACTGAAACAGAGCCGAACACATCACTATGAACCAATTCTAGAATCCCCTTTTCCCTTGTCGCTTCAGATGGGAAACTTACTCGACTTTGTTTTCCATATATACAATGTTCAAAAGAATCGACTTCTAAATTACATTAAGGAAAGTCTTCTACCATACCTTTGTTATGTACAACTTGAAGTCTTTTTTCTCCTATGTGTCCCATCCTCTTGTGCCATAACATGGTCAGGTCGACTTGTCGAGTCGGTTTGAATTGACTCAGCCCGAGGTGA
Organism: Picea mariana; assembly: GCA_032191745.1. NCBI lineage: Eukaryota > Viridiplantae > Streptophyta > Pinopsida > Pinales > Pinaceae > Picea > Picea mariana. The sequence goes on along the minus strand of JASDQU010011815.1, from coordinate 151,054 downwards.
GTTGAGTAGAGTCGAAGTAGATTCGACTTTAGGCACAACAATGATGTTTCAGCCAGTCGATTCGACATTCCCGAACAACTTGTAGAGGGTTCCAATCTGAACTCCTTTCATTAATACTATCACACCTCTAACCATTTTGCACGTATCCTTCTGAAATAGAGTGTGCACTCTTGCATCACTCATATTGCCGACAAATATCATGTTTCTTTCCAAATCTGAAATATGTAGCACACCTATAAGGGTTCTACTCCTCCCATCCCGCAACATCAGTTAGACTCTTCCCCATTTGACAATTTTGGTTGTCGATTCGTCACCCAAGAACACATCTCCTCCTTCATATCGTTCATATTCACAAAACCATTCTCTATGTGGTGTCATATGATATGATGCTCTTGAGTCGATCAATCAAACATCTTGATCCAACTGTGTACTGGTTGATGCCAGGTACACATCAACTCCTTTATCTAGAGTATTCTTTCTCTCAATCAATTACTTTTCATCGAATCCTATACATACTTCCATTGCCTTCGACTTGCAGTTCGTTTTGTAATGCTCAAATTTACCTCATTTCAAAGATCTTCTTGTCGACTCAACAAGGGATTTAGATCTACCCTTCGACTTAGAATTTCTATCGAATAATTTGCCTTTATCTTTGTCAACTGGCTCGACCTATCACCACTAATGCATCTTTGGTTGATCCTTCCATGATCTTCCGTCTCATTTCTTCTAGCAGTAGAGATGAAACCACGTCTTCCAACAATAATGTGGTTGAATTACTCCCTATAGCCATGGCTAATCTATCCTAGGAGTATGGAAAAGAAAAAAAATAGGCTACTACATTTCTTCTCCTTAGTGATTTTAATATCCACAGAATAAAACTAGATTATTATGGTATTAAACACATTTAAATGCTTAGTTACCGAACTATCCTCACTCATCCTTAGAAGATACAATTCCTTTCTAAGGAACAACTTATTTACCAGGGATTTTGACTAGTACAAGATCCCCAACTTGTCCCTTGGTTTCTTGGCCGAATATTCACCTGAGACATTCAACAATACGGAACCTGCAAGACAAAGTCAAATCGTACTCCTTTCCCTTCTCTCGAGTTTCTCCCATTCTTCTGTCGACATTCCTGTCGGAATGGTACCTTGACAGACTGTTGCCCATTGTTCTCGATCTACAAGGATATATTCAATTTTAAGCTTCCAAAGCTCAAAATTATGGCCATTGAATTTTTTTATCTCTATTCTCGAGCTACTTGCCATTCTTTAAGCACAACTTTAAAGATCATTGACTTACGACTCTTAATGGTCCTTTGATTTAGCTCAGATCCAAGGTTTTTAAGCCAATATCTAATACCAATGTAAGGAAATAGAACACTTCCAATCTAAACCTAATAGAAGAGAGGAAGAAAGATTTAAGCGATAAATCAAATGAGAAAGCAAACACATAGTACACAAAGATTTTACCCTGGAAACCCAAATGGGAAAACCAACATTCTTTAAGCGTCTTGCTCTATTATTTTCTTATTCATTCAGAATAAAAGGTTACATGCCTAACCTTGGTCCACACCTAAGACACAATCGACATCATACCTTCTTGCTTTACACAAGGACAACCCTGTAGCCAATTTGGCTTATATCTACATGAACAACAATCTACTGCTAAAAAATTATCACGAAGATCGACTTAATACGAATACAACAAACCTTATTTATAAGCTTTATAGTAGGAAAAACCCTAAAGAAAGGTGCCCAAAAATGGTTATATATTCACGCAGATCATTGGCTACAAATCCCACGAATCTTGGGATTCTGTTATAATTGATTACCAAGTCAGATTACTAGTCGACTACTAGTCAATCTGCATTCGGTCTTCAATCGGTTGCCACTCGACCGCACATCGACCTCTTATCAGTTGATCTCTTCGACTTGCTATCAAATACTTCTACTTCGACTTTTCCCGGTCGATCCAGGTTGACCTTCGAATTTCACTGCAAAGAATATAACAACCCAACCTACAAGATATAAGAGGTAGCAATGCCTTCCACCATTTCTTTGATCTCCGCTAAGAAATGCAGGAAGGTCATCTCCCAGACAAACAAATTTGTCTTCTTTATGATTCATTCTCAAAGTGAACAGAAGGTAGCGATCCTGTCCATGGCCTTCGCATAGGGCCTCTTTATGCAACAGAAGCAGGTGGACAAGGTCATGGAGGGATACAAAGACATATTCTCCTCACCCACTGGGGTACCTTTGCACTGTTATATCAAGCATTCAATCGATCTGACCCCTGACGCACCTCTACACAATGGGATAGTCTATCACCTCTCTCTTATGGAAAATGAGGAAATCAAGCGCCAGATCTAAGAGCTTCTCGAAAAGGGGCACATCTAACCTATCTCCTCACCCTGCGGAAGCCCAATTGTACTCGTGCAAAAGAAAGATGAGACCTGGCGACTCTGCATTGATCACAGGGCCCTAAACAAAATCACAGTCAGGAACTGGTACCCAATTCCTGAAATTGACGACCTCCTTGACTAGCTCAAGGGAGCCAAGTACTTCAGTAAGATTGACTTCAAGTCCAGCTACCATTAGGTACCAATAGAACATATTGATGTATGGAAGACTGCTTTCAAGTCCAAAGAAGGTATTTTTGAATGGTTGGTCATGCCCTTTGGTCTGACGAATTCCCCAACCACTTTCATGAGGTTGATGGGTGATATCTTGCGGCCCTTCACCAATTATTTTGTGGTGGTATATCTGGATTATATCCTCATCTTCAACAAGAGTTGTGCTGAACACTTGCAGCATATTCAACAGGTCCTTCACACTCTGCAACAACATAAGCTATATGCTAACTTGGAAAAGTGATCCTTCGGAATGAACAAGGTCCAATACCTAGGCTACATTGTTGATGAGAATGGCATGCACGTGGATCCATCCAAGATATAGGTCATTCATGATGGGCCATCCTCGACCACACTAATAAATCTTTAAAGTTTTTTGGGTCTTGCCAATTTCTATCGCAAGTTCATGTTGGGATTCTCCCATATCGCATGGGCCCTCAACCAAGTGACCAAGGGTGGTGGCAAAGAAAATTTTGTTCGGGGACAATCACAACAGAGAGAATTCGATGATCCAAAACATCACTTGTGCTCAGCCATGGTGTTGTCATTACCCAATCTGCAACAACCTTTTGAGATTGAGACAAATGCCTCAGATTATGCCGTGGGCGCAATTCTCACTCAACATGGTCATCCAGTGGCCTATCGCAGTGAGACACTACCAGATGCCATACGTAAGTACCCCACTTATGACAAATAAATGTATTCCATTGTACAAGCCTGTCGCCAATGGAAGCATTATATTCTCGGCAAGGAGAAAATCATCCACACTGATCACAAGCCTCTGCAGTTCACGCAGACACAAGGAAAATTGCAGAACGACCACCATAAAAAATGGTCCACATACTTGCAGTAGTTTCATCTCAACATCAAATATAAGACATGGAGCACCAATCATGTCATCGACTTTCTCAGTTGACCTCCAGTTCCATTATTAACCACGGTGCTCCACTCTTGTGGACATGAGGCCTCCAGGTGGCCCCAACTCTACAAGAGAGATCCTGACTTCACTATCACTTACCATATGTTGGGTGCAAGCATGCCCATCATTGAATTTCATCTTCAGGACAAATTGTTATGCCATCTGGGCCATATCTATGTTCCTTCAAGCGAGCGGGTGAAGCTGATTTGGGAATCTCACTACAGTTGGATGGCAGGACACTTTGGTGTGGAAAATACAGTGGCAATGCTGTAGAAGTATTTCTATTGGCCGAAATTTCAACAGGAAGTCGACAAGTACATTCGGTCTTGCACTTCCTACTCTATTTCCAAACCAACCATTAAGAAGGAAGTTCTACACACCCCTCTTCCTACTCCTGACAGGCCCTGGGAATCCATCTCAATGGACTAAATGTCTGGTCTTCCTTCAACCAAGTAGGGCAATAATTGTGTTTTTGTGGTGGTTGATCGATTTTATGAGATGGTCATTCTGACATCCTACAAAAAGAGTATCACAATAGATGACACTTACAAGATCTTCTTCGAATGGGTGTGGGTACATTTTGAGATACCACAAACCGTCATCTCAGATTGGGAGAACAAGTTCCTAAGCACATTTTGGTTGAGCCTTTGGTCACTATTGGATACCAAGCTCACCAAATACACTGCCTTCGACCCCCAAACTGATGGCCAGACAAAGGTCATCAATTGAATGATCGTGCATATCTTACACATGTACAACTCCAAGAATCCATGCACATGGGATGAAAATCTCCCCTATGTTCATTACATCTACAACATAACTCTCCATAGCTTGATCGACCACAACCCCTTTCAGGTGGGGTTAATATTTCAACCATTGGGCCCCATTGATGTCTCACTGCCCCTTGCGACCACACATGAAGAATCTTCCCAATTCAGTTTGAGGCTGACAAAGCGACCAAGTTTATTGAATGGATTCATCACATCCGCCAATGGGTCCATGATATTTTGCAGAAATCCAATGCTAAGTACACACAATGCCATGATCAACACCGAGTGCCACACAAGTTTCAGGTGGGAAGAAAGGTTTGGTTGCATTTTCAGAAGGAGAACCTTATAGGACCCCATCGAAAGCTTCATCAACTTCGCTATGGTCCTTACACCATCACTAAGGCTGTGGGTGACAATGCTTTTGGGATAAGTATTCCCCCCTTCCTCAGCTTGCACTCAATGTTCAATGTGGACCTCCTTCGACCATACTTTCCACCATCATTGGACACATTAGAGATAGTAGAGCAGTTGACACCAACATAGCTCAAACTTGACTATATGGAACAAGAAACCATTGATTAGATCGTGGATAAAACAAGTTAATGATACTTGCCAACATAGGATCCAGCTTTATCCGGCTGCCAAAATAGGGTAGCTCCGACACCAAGGAAACTGGCTCACTTGGGGCCAAGTTCAACAAAAGTTTCCCCATCTGATGGGGGCACTCAACGCAATGGAGACCACTACTTCCGAAGGGGGGAGGATTGATCCAGGTGGATATTCATGGCCTCCCACCTATTCCACTAGCTCAAAGCACAATTTTCCATTTTGGCAAATTTCTACACTTTTTCGGGTCCTGAACTTTTAGGGTTGTTTTTAGGCCCTAAACAATGTTTTTCGGGCTCGAAAGCACCTAAATGATAGCCTAAGATATTGTTTAGGCCAATTGAAATGCGCAATTCTCGGCTAAACCTTTCCAACAGGCCATCGATCATGCCAAACATAGATCGTATGCAAAATTTATGACCCTGAGAAGTTGTTGTACCAACTAACCCCATCGAGGCCCACAAGCCTTTTCGTGTTTCATTTCCTAGGGTTAGGTTTTTGAATGTTTAGGGTTTCCTCATTGCTTCTTTATGATAAAAGGTTCTTTCGGCCTCATTGTAATGTGCTTTGGTGAATGTGCGTAGCCATCACATCTCTTCTCAGAGATCAACTACCACCATTCAAGCGAGTTTATTTCATTCTGCATTTGCTTACAATTCAACATAATTCATTTATTAATAGAAGTCAAGTTTCATTGTATCTCTATGTTTTTTTTATAACTCTGTATTTCATTTCTTTCCATTTATAAATCCAGATCAAAGAAGGATTTTTTCTGGGAAGGTCTTAAAACTGGTGTTCAAAAGTTTGTTTCTGAATGTGTGGTCTCCAACAGAACAAGGGAGAGATAATCGAGATTCCAAGTCTCCTACAACGATTAGCTGTACCAAGTCAATGTTGGGAAGAAGTTTCAATATACATGTTTACCCAAATCTGAAGGAAAGACCGTCATCATGGTAGTAGTGGATCGATTGAAAAAGTATGCCCATTTTTTCTCTCCTTCTCATCCTTTTAAAGAAAATACAATAGTCGCAACATTCATGGAAACAATTCAAAAGTTACATAGAGGCCCCAAGATTATTGTAAGTGACAAAGATCCAATTTTCACTGGAAATTTTTAGATTACATTATTTTCTTGTTTGGGCACTCAATTGAAACACAACTCATCTTACCATCTTCAATATGATGGGCAAACTGATATTGTGAATAAAAGTCTAGAAGGATATCTTCATTGTGTTGCATTTGATAAAAAAACACAATGTGTCATGAGGTTGCCCTTGGTAGAATGGTGATACAACACATCCTTCCATACTTCATAAAAAATGTCCCCATTTCTGGCACTTTATGGATATCATCCTCCATCCATCACATCGCCCTTGAAAAAGACTACAAAGATTCAGGAAATGGAGAACCACATAGGGAACCAACAAGAGGTTCTAAAACTATTGAAGGAAAACTTGGTTATGACACAAAATAGGATGAAACAACAAGCATATCAACATCATAGTGAAAGGGAATTTGAAGTGGGGGATTGAGTATTTTTGGGACATTGGATTATAACAGATGGGTTGAGACTTCTTCGAGTATTCATGTTGTGACAAGCTTGGGAAAGGATTAGAATGAAGAGATCATGGGCGGTTAAATCCCAAGGATGGAATAACTAAAGGTCAGACCAAGCAAATTGAGGGCCGAGAGTGAGGCTATGGAGGAGGCAAGGAGGGGCTTAGTTATATGGATGGGTTTGGACAAGAGGAGGCATTGAGAGGGCTCTCATAGAAGGAGAAATTGAGGAGGGTTGAGAGGAAAAGTGATCCAACGAAGAGAGGGAAGATCATTGATCAATGGAGGCAGAGGAATTTCCCATGGTGTTTGGGGCCTCATGAAGAGCTAGATTCTTAGATTTGAAAGATTGCTTGATGATTTTCCATTGATCCTTGGCAATAAATGGTTGTTGAGCTAGAGTCTCTAGTTTGCAATCCTTGGTGAAGTGTCCATATTCATGGCATAAGTTTGCACTTGAATGACAATTGTTCATAGTCCAATTTTTACAACTGAGTCTAGTTGTCTAAAGAGAGATTTATTGCTTCTAAGAGGCCTTTCTCTAGATCCACTTTGAAGAAAATCTAGGTGCATGTGTACATTCCTTTGGGATCTGACTTGTCATTGAACTTCCCCAACAAGTTTCCTATTGCTTCTAGGGAATGACCATTCTAAAAATGAAGAGGAAGGTGGGGGAGACATACCCAAACAAGAACAATGGAAGACATGCCCACTTCTATATTGAAGTGTAGGGTCCATCTATTCAAATATAGGCCCCTTGAGCCTATGGAGTATGGACCACTCTTGAAAATGAGATCCTTGTCCTCCTATTAAAAAAGAAAAGCATAACATCCTATACCACAAAAGAAAATAAACATATTTTCTTTGATCAACGCCCCCGATTTTTCTGTACCCATTGTTCCCATGGGGTCTCCACTCAGTGAATCTATGACATAACACGTGTGCTTGTGGGATATTAAAGACTACCTCTAATTTCACTAGATATTGATAAATATCTCCGAAAATCCTTTTGTTGAACCCCCCTCCCAATACATCATTCCAATTTAAAAAACCCCTATTTTTACTAGATACCCCTGTTTATACCCCCCAATACCTATAAACCCCTTGTACCCCATATCCCTGCCCCCAATATCTACAATATATTGACTCTATTTTTGACAATTTAAAAACCCCCTTTATGAATGAATGTGATAATATATTGGTCAACAAGGTGAAGCTCATGTGATTGTTCCATTACTTTGGGAGAAGCCTATAGGCTAGTAAACTGACCTTTCAGAGGACGATGAGCTTGGACAACTACCTTTGAGTGCGAAGTTGAGTGGGGTAACTTCACTTCAAGGATGGTATCATATTTCTTGATAAACTTAGCAGGGGTAGACTTCTTGCCATATTTTCAGTGGGAGGAGACCAAATCTTGAAATGTTATGACCTTTGTTGAGAGGGGAGAGGAAATTGTGATGTTTCCCCCTCCTGATGCCATGGCTATGACAAGTAGGGAGAAGGGAGGCACATGACGATGATGGCTAAATCTGAGAATGGAAGGGCTAAGGATAACTTTTGAGCTTTGTGTTAATGAACAATTAAGAATAAGTTAAAAATTGAAGGACATGAGTTGGGTTTTGATCCACTTATGTGTACACAGGTCACGAGATCATTTAATACAATCTCTTTGAGTGCAACCACACATTAAACTACTACCTCAAAGTGACCCATGACTTTGAGAAAAACTCTCATGGAATTGAACTTTTCCCTTTAATAAAAAACTCCTTAAACTTTGTCCATTAATAAAAAAACTCATGTCTCTTTACCAATAAATCTAACCCCTTTAAACTTATTTTAAAAATAATTTTAATAAAAAAATATTTACAAAATTTTAACGTTATTAAAAGTACCAACATACTTATTTCTCACATCAATGTAAATGGGGAAATTTGGTGTAAGTAGACATTTTGAGAATTATCTCTTACTTTTACT
>JASDQU010011815.1:120325-138477 GCA_032191745.1 Picea mariana | reverse complement strand
AATTTTATTTTTAAATTATTATGTCTAGAGGCTTCCCCAATTGACAATCGGTGTATCAATCAATCTTTTGATTACAAACCCTAATCTTATGATTAGGGATTAAAGATGCTGGCATATTCTTGTGGTCTCTTCTAAATTAATATCTGAGATTTTCAACATTAACTTCCTCACATTTATGAACACATACGTTTATCATTACTTAATTTGTTTACTATTTCACATTTACTTAATAAGATTAAGAAATTATTGCATTGGCAAGAACATACTTTTACAAATTACTTTACTTTTAACATTAATTTTTAAAACTTAAAAGATATGAAATAACTTTTTGTCGTGTGTGGTTACATTTCACAATCTCCCATGGAGAGGAGTGGAAAAATATAGCTACCTTTTAACATTTACTTTTAAACTATTAACTTTAAGAGGTATGCAATTTTTTAATGAAATAACTTTTTGTCGTGTGTGGTTACATTGGAGAGGAGTGGAAAAATATAGCTACCTTTTAACATTTACTTTTAAACTATTAACTTTAAGAGGTATGAATTTTTTTAATGAAATAACTTTTTGTCGTGTGTGGTTACATTTCAGGACGTGAGTGGAAAAATATAGCCCTACCTCTTAACATTTACTTTTAAACTATTAACTTTTAAAGGTATGAAAATGATCTATGCCCTGACATGGTGGGGAGTGGAAACAAAATAGCGTTAACTTTAAATATTTACTTAAGGTATGAATAAACATTTACTTAAGATATGGAATAATTTATGTCATGTGTGATAACATTTTAGTACGATATGGAAAGGAGTATCTTTGTATTATCCTTTTTTAAACAAAGTGTAAGTATGAATATATTTTCAACTATTTTTTATATATTTTTAATATATAAAAATATATTTTTACCAATTTTTATGATGGTTGATAATTGAGCCACTCTCCATCCAGATATTCTAGAGAAGAGGGAAGGATCTTGTAAAGTTTTCTTTAGAATATACATACACATACTCAATTTTTTTTTCCTTAATAATATCAAGAAAGGGGGATTTTGCATAACTTAAAGCTAACAAGATATAGTAGAATGTTCTTGACTAAGAAAGGCCCAAGAAAGAAGATTGTATATACAATAATGTGATGCATCACATTCTTCATTGGTGAAAGACTAATAAGGTGAACTAATCTTTAATTTTGGTTTATTAAAATTCCAACAAAGTATACCTAAAACCAAACGAGATATGGTTATATAAACTCACTTGCAACCTTGGTTGGTTGAGTTCTAGGAAGGAATACCTCGAATAAGGGATCAATTTCCCAATATATAAATTATGTACCCTTGATTATTTATAGCAAAGAAAGGCTTTGATAAGAAGGACTAGCAAGGTGAATTGACATGTTCATTTGAATTTCAAATGGAATTTAGTGAGACACCCTTAAAGATACGTACAAAGATGTGTTGCATCACATGAGTATGGTATATGTTAGATATTTTTATACTTATGATAGTTGGAAATGTCAAAATTAATTGAACTATTATCTATAATTCATCATGTTGACTATGCATAATACAACTTTATTTTTTCGGGCAACTTTTATTATACTTGCCGCTCGACATGGTATATAACATTTGTTCATTATTGAATGTCTATTATTTTGTTAGTTGACCCAAAAAAATTGTTTCTTTTTTACAGTTTCACATTAAACATCCAATTTTATTATTTTTTCTGAAATATTTAAATATATTTATTTATCATATGATTAGTTGATCAAATTAGAGTCTTATTGCGCATACACTAACAACCTTCTCGATGGAAATTTTTTTAATGCCATTTGTTTCAAATATTTATTTACCTTTCCTTCTATTCTTCTATTGTCATTTGGCACCGTCATTGAAAACCCTTTACATAGAATTAAAATCATTAACATCAAATCAATTAAAATTTTCTTGGGGCTAGCACTGGCACTGGCATCGACACCGTCTAGGAAGACACCGTCAAAATTGGCACCATCATCTGAAGACGGTGACATAGAACTAAAATCTTGCATTGGCATTTGGTACTTTCTTAGGAAGCCACCATCTCAGCATCACCCTAACCTCACCTTTTTGCAGGTGAAAGCCAAGCATTGCATTTGAGAAGCTAGTGCCCTGATATAGGCATAGGCTTCGAGCAGTATCCTTCAACTACTTACGAGCATGGAGGGTTTAGCTGGGGACCTGAGGTGCTACATCAGACACAATCTGTTGTGGATTGGTCTGATCATCTTGAGAAAACGTAGGTCGTAAACTACAATCATAATAACCTGTAACCAAATGCCATTACAATTGTAAGAGTTGTAAAAGCAACTCCTCTCCATATCCATCTCCCTCAATGAAATGACATTACAATTAATCTATCAAAGATGATAATACTAACATAAAATGAACTTTTAGTGAATCATTGTGCTTTATTCAAAATTTAAAGCTTTTCAATTTTTGCTTATCAATGTAAAAATAGTAAAAGCGATTGGGAATGTTGGTTATTGTTCGTCGTGGGTATGCAGTATTGAGGACCTCAAATGATGATCTCTTCAACGAGTTTGAAAAAATGGAGGGCGGGACGACATCGTTGAACAATACTGGAGGTCTGGTTTCTACAATGGAGGACGGTTCGTTGTTGTATGCCACATTGGAAGATGGTTTGGCGTTACAGTTTCACAGACTCATCTGCGCTCTTTATTAGTTTGGTTTAGCTCTTTAGTCTACGTCTCTGTTTCTTTGCTCTGTTATCTTTTGTTAGTATAAGCCTCGTCTACTAATTCATAAAGGTCCTTTAAGCACTTCTAGAACTTAGAGGGTGTTGGAACTGTCGTTACTATTAAAATGATGGAGGCTGAAGTAAACGCCTTACTTAGCTATGTGGACGAGGCTTTTTGGACACAAGTTGGTCTGCTAATCGAGGCTTTAGAACTTCTTCCACCTCTTACAAGCCCCCACCTATCTACTGGTTTACCTACCCATCCCCTGTCGGATCACGAGTATCATCAGCCTCCCCTAAAAACTCAGGATAATGAATACATTGAAAAGCTCCCTAAGCCTCCTGCTTCTGATCAGAAGAGGAACATCTCACACACTGCCTTTGCCCCCCAGTGCTTCTTGCACCCTAACCACGACCTCAGAGCAAGCCCTCGTTCTTCCAAACCTTGGAAGCCTAATAAAACAAAGTGTCGTTTCATATTAGGCTTAGACGTTGGGCTTGAGGAAGCTTGTGCGATGGCCTGTTCTACTCTTGTAGGCAGATTCTCTTACCAGAAGCTGGTGAAGGTTTCATTAGCCCATTGGGTTGATGAAACCTAGAAGCCCCTTCCAGGTTACTCTCCGGAGATTATTTATCTCACACATGGATGCTTTGGCTTTCAGTTTCACACTTCAGAGGCAACATCTCTTATTCTGGATTCCAGGTGGCTGGTGGATGGAGGCAGTATCATGCTGAAACGATGGCAAGTCTTTTTTGACCCATCAAAGGAATATTTTCAGTGTCATCATCTTTGGGTCCTACTGCCAGGGTTACCGCTACAATGGTGGAACAATAAGGCACTAACAGAGATTGCCAATGGATTGGGGCATTTTCTAGTGGTGGACGAGAAGGCCTTATAAGATAGAGATAAACATTTGTGCAAGGTTCTTGTGGATATAGACATTCATGCGGGACTTCTGAAAATGATCGAACTGGAATGGTGGGGGATGATTCGATCACAGACCCTTGATTATCTTGGGGTGCTATTTAGATGCACTGTATGCTGACAGACGGGTCATCTTAGATGAGACTATCCTAGTATTTTCCCCATTGACTCTTCATCTTCGGATTCCTCTTTGATGCGGGAACTTGCTAGCACTGATCCCCCTGAAGTTACATTGAGTGCTTGGAATGCTCGTTTCCAAGGTTCTGATTCAGACGAGGCAGATAGGATTGATAAAAACATCACCGCTAAACTCAAATCTTTGTGTCCGTCCCTTTATTTCTCCCTCACTTGCAACTCTAGACCACTCTAGACCAACTCTAGACCACTCTCCTGGTTGGAACACCCTTCCTCTACCTTCTGTTGATAAAGGAGTTACCTGTGCCGACTCCTCGAAGATGGAATCTTTCCAGAATATGCCTCAGGATAAACCTATTAGTCTAGGGGAGCCCATTCTTTGTCTCTTTCAACTCCTTCTTCATTTGAGCCTATCACTCCTTTAGCCCAGACTATGGTGCCTACGGGCTCTCCTATTGACATGAGACCTACCTTTACTTCTTTTGAGATGGCTCGGGCGATGGACCTCTCTGCTCTTGTTTCCTTAGAGAATGATCCTGGTCAGGGTTCTCGACCGGAGGATCCACCTGCCTTTTATCGTATTGTGGTTGATGAGTCTCTTTCCCCCTCTCTACAAAACTTCATTCACCCTACGGGTTTTCGTGAGACTGCAAGGGACGATGGGAGAATCAACGAGCTCTTGGAAACTCTGATTCCATCTTTACACGAGATCCCATAACCTCAAGTTTTGCATACATTCAAAGGAAAAGAAGTCATAAAGTCTGCTCATCCAGAGGCCTCTTGTTCTCTTCCTTGTACAAAGACAAACCACCATACTGGAGGTGATAAGAGTTTTGTTTGGTCCAAAGGTTTGGGCTGTGAACTATCATCGATTAAAATGCGAAGTGCTTGAAAACAGGAGGAGGTAAGTATTAAGGAGCAGGTACCTAACACTTACTCTGATTCTGAACATGGGGCGCTTAGAGGCATTAAAGCCCTAGCATGCCTTAAGTAATGATATTGTTGTCCCTGAACATCAGGGGAGTGGGCGGCTCCTGTTGATCGGGATCCTGTTGACAGGCTTCAACCATGAATTAAATAGACAGTTAACTTTTCTAAATGTCCATGGGTCGTGCATAGACCAGAGGAAATTTTGGCAAAAGATAAAAGAAAGGGATCTTTTATCACAGAAAAATCTAATTATGGAAGGTGATTTCAAATTTGCCTTGGCGGAAGGCGATATTTGGGGTTCTTCTAGGACTACATATCCTTTGGCACCTTTCTTAAAGTCTTTATTCACAAAGGCAGGTTTATTGGATATCAAGCCAAAGATCCTTGTTCCAACTTGGCAAAACGGTAGAAAAGGGTCAGATTGCATTTTCAAACGTTTAGACAGACATTTTGCCTCTACAGAATTGTTGGGAAATATGACAAGGTATTGTGCTTGGGTGGCGATGCCTTATCTATCGGATCATGCTCCCATCCTCCTTCAACTTGAAGGCGATTTTCAGAGGAAAATTTTTCCTTTCAAACTCAATCCGGGTTGGCTAAAGGAGGCTGAGTTTTCTCGAATTGTTGGGGATATCTAGAAGGATATAAATTTTCTTCAGGAGCCAGGCCTTAACAGACGCTTAGTCTGGAAACTTAAATGTTTAAAATTAGAAATCAAGAAATGGAGCCGAAAAAATAAAAAACTGTTATCTTATAAACTGGATGTCTTAGAGGAGGAGCTGCAGTTTTTGTATCATACTATTACATCTGATTGGCAGAACACAAAGATTTCAGACTTGATAAAAACAAAGGAAAAGGAAAGGATAGATCTACTAAAGGAGGAGGAAGATACTTGGCATAAAAAAAGCCGAACGATCTGGCTAAAATCAGGGGACCGCAACACTAAGTTTTTTCACCATTATGCAAATGATCGAAAAAACCGTAAACAGGTATGGGATTTGCATACAGAGCCGGGTTTAAAACTATCTGGCCAACAATATTTAAAGGCATTTGCTTGTGATAAAAGCCTAGGCCCATGGCCCAGGCTCGGATGGCTGGACAATAGAATTTTCCTCTATTTTTTTGACTTGGTGGGCGAGGATCTTCTTGCCATGGTGGAGGAATCGAGGAAAACTGGTGAGGTGATTAAAGCCTTAAACACTACATTCTTAGTTCTTATTCCAAAATCAAGTAATCCTTCAACTTTCAACGACTTTTGCCTAATCTCCCTTTGTAACCTTTGCTATAAAATCATAGCTAAATTGTTGGCAAATAGATTGAGACCCATTTTGTCAAAAGGATTGGCGGAAGAACAATTGTGATTTCTCCATGGCAGGCAGATCCTAGACGCCATGGGGACTGATCAGGAAAGCCTCCACATTATCAAGCAAAAGAAACAACGGGCTTTGATTCTAAAGCTTGATTTAATGAAAGCCTATGATCTCATAAATTGGGATTTTTTGACGTTGATTCTTCACAAGGAGGGTTTCAGCCTAGCTACTATCAGATGGATTATGAGTTGAGTCTCATTGGTTTCCTATGCAGTTATAATTAATGGTGAACCATTTGCTTTCTTCCAAAGGGATAAGGGCCTCTGACAGGGCTGCCCTCTGTCACCCCTCTTATTTATCATGGTAATGGAAAGTCTAAGTCTTCTCATCTACATGGAGAAATTTGTTGGTACTTTGACATGGATAACAGTATTGAGAATCATCAAGATCCTCCATATACTCTTTGTAGATGACATATTGATTATGTCAAGAGAAAATATCGATGAATGGGTTGTGATAGCGCGCATTCTTAACATTTTTCAAATTGCAACAGGTCTCCAAATTAATGCAGAAAAATCTTTATTCCTTACGGCGGGATTGGTTGATTCAGACTTAATACCTTTCAAAGCCCTATTTCCTTATCACTTTGAACCTTTTGAGACAGGGTTCAAGTACTTGGTGTTTTTTTTAAAACCAAATCACTACATAGCCGAGGACTGGTTTGTTGGATCATGTTGTCATTGATGCCAATGGTTTGATTGATTGATGTCAAATGATTGACTGATGTCAAATGATTGATTGATTGATGATTGATGTAATATAATATGTATTGTCCTTGATGAGAATGCATAGATGAAGATGGATCAATGAGTTGTCATTGATACATGATGGATCGATTTGGTTTCATTGGTATATGATGCATTGTTGGAAAAATGTATAGATGACTCATTATTGTCTTATNATCATTGATGCCAATGGTTTGATTGATTGATTGATGTCATTGAATGATGTCAAGTGATTGATTGATGTCAAAGGATTGATTGATTGATGGTTTATGTAATATAATATGTATTGTCCTTGATGAGAATGCATAGATGAAGATGGATCAATGAGTTGTCATTGATACATGATGAAGATGGATCGATGTGGTTCCATTGGTATATGATGCATTGATGGAAAAATGTATAGATGACTCATTATTGTCTTATCATGATTGATAAGGTGCACAAATGGATGAACTCCAAAGTGGTCCCCTTATGGTGAAAGCCCTCACGGGAATACGCTTTGTGGATTGAGTTATCCTAGAAGAATGGTTGGAGGACCCATGCTCTCATTATTGTCTTATCATGATTGATAAGGTGTAAAAATGGATGAACTCCAAAGTGGTCCCCTTATGGTGAAAGCACTCACGGGAAGACGCTTTACGGATTGAGTTATCCTANGAATGGTTGGAGGACCCTTGCTCTCATTATTTTCTTATCATGATTGATAAGGTGCACAAATGGATGAACTCCAAACTTGTCCCCTTATGGTGAAATCCCTCATGAGAAGACGCTTTACAGATTGAGTTATCCTAGAAGAATGGTTGGAGGACCCATGCTTATATGTGGAATAATGAGATGAAGATCAAGGAAATTGTTGGTGAAACTATCCTAGATGGATAGTGCTTGTCATTCCATTTCCACTTTATGTCCCTTTTACTTAATGTCACTTTAAAAACATAACATCTCCTAACTAAGTGACATTAAATGAACCTTGAATTCCTTTTTTCTTCACTGAAAAGCCCCGGAAGTCATTTTTGACTGCTGAACAGGGGAACCCGAAAATGGGGACATGACAGAGCATGCTCCTTGCCTTGTATATCAATGTTTTTTTCATTTTCTCGACATCTCCATTTTGTTGTGGGGTATATGGTGTGGTATTTTGGTGTGCTATGTCACATTTCTTACAGAACTTCTCAAATTCTTTTCCACAAAATTCGCCATCGTTGTCAATTCTCAACACCTTAATATTCTTATCTGTCTGGTTTTCAACAAGAGACTTAAACTCTTTGAATTCCTTGAAAACCTATGATTTCTGCCTTAGGAAATATATCCATGTCTTCCTGGAAAAAGCATCTATGAATGAGACATAATAGAGGGATCCACCAAGTGAAGGACTTAAACTCTTTGAATTCCTTGAAAACCTCTGATTTCTTCCTTAGGAAATATACCCATGTCTTCCTGGAAAAGCATCTATGAAGGAGACATAATAGAGGGATCCACCAAGTGAAGGCACTGAAACAGATCCAAACACATCACTATGAACCAATTCTAGAATCCCCTTTTCCCTTTTCGCTTCAGATGGGAAACTTACCCGACTTTGTTTTCCATATATACAATGTTCAAAAGAATCGACTTCTAAATTACATTAAGGAAAGTCTTCTACCATACCTTTGTTATGTACAACGTGAAGTCTTTTTTCTCCTATGTGTCCCATCCTCTTGTGCCATAACATGGTTAGGTCGACTTGTCGAGTCGGTTTGAATTGACTCAGCCCGAGGTGAGTTGAGTAGAGTCGAAGTAGATTTGACTTTAGGAACAACAATGATGTTACATCCAGTCGATTTGACATTCCTGAACAACTTGTAGAGGGTTCCAATCTGAACTCCTTTCATTAATACCATCACACCTCTAACCATTTTTCACGTATCCTTCTGAAATAGAGTGTGCACTCTTGCATCACTCATATTGCTGACAAATATCATGTTTCTTTCCAAACCCAAAATATGTAGCACACCTATAAGGGTTCTACTCCTCCCATCCTGCAACATCAGTTAGACTCTTCCCCATTCGACAATTTTGGTTGTCGATTCTTCACCCAAGAACACATCTCCTCCTTCATATCGTTCATATTCACACAACCATTCTCTATGTGGTGTCATATAATATGATGCTCTTGAGTCGATCAATCAAACATCTTGATCCAACTGTGTACTGGTTGACGCTAGGTACACATCGCCTCCTTTATCTAGAGTATTCTTTCTCTCAATCAATTGCTTTTCATCGAATCCTATACATACTTCCATTGCCTTCGACTTGCAGTCCGTTTTGTAATGCTCAAATTTACCTCATTTCAAAGATGTTCTCATCGACTCAACAAGAGATTTAGATCTAGCCTTCGACTTAGAATTTCTATCGAATAATTTTCCTTTATCTCTGTCAATTGGCTCTACCTATCACCACTAATGCATCTTTGGTTGATCCTTCCATGATCTTCCATCTCATTTCTTCTGATAGTAGAGATGAAACCACGTCTTCCAACAATAATGTGGTTGAATTACTCCCTATAGCCATGGCTAATCTATCCTAGGAGTATGGAAAAGAAAAAAAATAGGCTAATACATTTCTTCTCCTCAGTGATTTTAATATCCACAGAATAAAACTAGATTATTATGGTATTAAACACATTTAAATGCTCAGTTACCGAACTATCCTCACTCATCCTCAGAAGATACAATTCCTTTCTAAGGAACAACTTATTTACTAGGGATTTTGACTAGTACAAGATCCCCAACTTGTCCCTCGGTTTCTTGGCCAAATATTCACCCAAGACATTCAACAATACGGAACCTGCAAAACAAAGTCAAATCGTACTCCTTTCCCTTCTCTCGAGTTTCTCCCATTCTTCTGTCGACATTCTTGTCGGAATGGTACCTTGACAGACCGTTGCCTATTGTTCTCGATCTATAAGGATATATTCAATTTTAAGCTTCCAAAGCTCAAAATTATGGCCATTGAATTTTTTTATCTCTATTCTCGAGCTACTTGCCATTCTTTAAGCACAACTTTAAAGATCATTGACTTACGACTCTTAATGGTCCTTTGATTTAGCTCAGATCCAAGGTTTTTAAACCAATATCTAATACCAATGTAAGGAAATAGAACACTTCCAATCTAAACCTAACAGAAGAGAGGAAGTAAGATTTAAGTGATAAATCAAATGAGAAAGCAAACACACAGTACACAAAGATTTTACCCTGGAAACCCAAATGAGAAAACCAACATTCTTTAAGCGTCTTGCTCTGTTATTTTCTTATTCATTCAGAATAAAAGGTTACAGGCCTAACCTTGGTCCACACCTAAGACACAATCGACATCATACCTTCTTGCTTTACACAAGGACAACCTTGTAGCCAATTTGGCTTATATCTACATGAACAACAACCTACTACTAAAAAATTATCACGAAGATCGACTTAATACGAATACAACACACCTTATTTATAGGCTTTATAGTAGGAAAAACCCTAAAGAAAGGTGCCCAAAAATGGTTACATATTCACGCAGATCATTGGCTACAAATCCCGCGAATCTTGGGATTCTGTTACAATTGATTACCAAGTTAGATTACTAGTCAACCTGCATTCGATCTTTAGTCGGTTGCCACTCGACCGCACGTCGACCTCTTATCAGTTGATCTCTTCGACTTGCTGACAAATACTTCTACTTCAACTTTTCCCAGTCGATCCACGTTGACCTTCGAATTTCAATGCAAAGAATATAACAACCCAACCTACAAGATATAAGAGGTAGCAATGCCTTCCACCATTTCTTTGATCTCCGCTAAGAAATGCACGAAGGTCATCTCCCAGACAAACAAATTTGTCTTCTTTATGATTCATTCTCAAAGTGAACAGAAGGTAGCGACTGTGTCCATGGCCTTCGCATAGGGCCTCTCTATGCAACAGAAGCAGGTGGACAAGGTCATAGAGGGATACAAAGACATATTCTCCTCACCCATTGGGGTACCTTTGCACTGTTATATCAAGCATTCAATCGATCTGACCCCTGACGCACCTCTACACAATGGGATAGTCTATCACCTCTCTCTTATGGAAAATGAGGAAATCAAGCACCAGATCTAAGAGCTGCTCGAAAAGGGGCACATCTGACCTATCTCCTCACCCTGTGGAAGCCCAATTGTACTCATGCAAAAGAAAGACGAGACCTGGTGACTTTGCATTGATCACATGGCCCTAAACAAAATCACAGTCAGGAACTGGTACCCAATTCCCCAAATTGACGACCTCCTTGACTAGCTCAAGGGAGCCAAGTACTTCAGTAAGATTGACTTCAAGTCCAGCTACCATTAGGTACCAATAGAGCATATTGATGTATGGAAGACTGCTTTCAAGTCCAAATAAGGTATTTTTGAATGGCTGGTCATGCCCTTTGGTCTGACGAATTCCCCAACCACTTTCATGAGGTTGATATATGATATCTTGCGGCCCTTCACCAATTATTTTGTGGTGGTATATCTGGATTATATCCTCATCTTCAACAAGAGTTGTTTAGGCCAATTGCAATGCGCAATTCTCGGCTAAACCTTTCCAACAGGCTATCGATCATGCCAAACATAGATCATATGCAAAATTTATGACCCTGGGAAGTTGGTGTATCAACTAACCCCATCGGGGCCCACAAGCCTTTTCGTGTTTCATTTCCTAGGGTTAGGTTTTTGAATGTTTAGGGTTTCCTCATTGCTTCTTTATGATAAAAAGTTCTTTCAACCTCATTTTAATGTGCTTTGGTGAATGCACGTAGCCATCACATCTCTTCTCAGAGATCAACTACCACCATTCAAGCGAGTTTGTTTCATTCTGCATTTGCTTACAATTCAACACAATTCATTTATTAATAGAAGTCAAGTTTCATTGTATCTCTATGTTTTTTTTATAACTCTGTATTTCATTTCGTTCCATTTATAAATCCAGATCAAAGAAGGATTTTTTCTGGGAAGGTCTTAAAACTGGTGTTCAAAAGTTTGTTTCTGAATGTGTGGTCTCCAACAGAACAAGGGAGAGATAATCAAGATTCCAAGTCTCCTACAATGATTAGCTATACCAAGTCAATGTTGGGAAGAAGTTTCAATGGATTTTATTACATGTTTACCCAAATTTGAAGGAAAGACCGTCATCATGGTAGTAGTGAATCGATTGAAAAAGTATGCCCATTTTTTCTCTCCTTCTCATCCTTTTAAAGAAAATACAATAGCCGCAACATTCATGGAAACAATTCAAAAGCTACATAGAGGCCCCAAGATTATTGTAAGTGACAAAGATCCAATTTTCACTGGAAATTTTTAGATTACATCATTTTCTTGTTTGGGTACTCAATTGACACACAACTCATCTTACCATCTTCAATATGATGGGCAAACTGATATTGTGAATAAAAGTCTAGAAGAATATCTTCATTGTATTGCATTTGATAAAAAAACACAATGTGTCAAGAGGTTTCCCTTGGTAGAATGGTGATACAACACATCCTTCCATACTTCATAAAAAATGTCCCCATTTCTGGCACTTTATGGATATCATCCTCCATCCATCACATCGCCCTTGAAAGGGACTACAAAGATTTAGGAAATAGAGAACCACATAGGGAACCAACAAGAGGTTCTAAAACTATTGAAGGAAAACTTGGTTATGACACAAAATAGGATGAAACAACAAGCATATCAACATCACAGTGAAAGGGAATTTGAAGTGGGGGATTGGGTATTTTGGGGACATTGGATTATAACAAGATGGGTTGAGACTTCTTCGAGTATTCATGTTGTGACAAGCTTGGGAAAGGATTAGAATGAAGAGATCATGGGCGGTTAAGACCCAAGGATGGAATAACTAAAGGTCAGACCAAGCAAATTGAGGGCTGAGAGTGAGGCTATGGAGGAGGCAAGGAGGGGTTTAGTTATATGGATGGGTTTGGACAAGAGGAGGCATTGAGAGGGCTCTCATAGAAGGAGCAATTGAGGAGGGTTGAGAGGAAAAGTGATCCAACGAAGAGAGGTAAGATCATTGATCAGTGGAGGCAGAGGAATTTTCCATGGTGTTTGGGGCCTCATGAAGAGCTAGATTCTTAGATTTGAAAGATTGCATGATGATTTTCCATTGATCCTTGGCAATAAATGATTGTTGAGCTAGAGTCTCTAGTTTGCAATCCTTAGTGAAGTGTCCATATTCATGGCATAAGTTTGCACTTGAATGACAATTGTTCATAGTCCAATTTTTACAACTGAGTCTAGTTGTCTAAAGAGAGATTTATAGCTTCTAAGAGGCCTTTCTCTAGATCCACTTTGAAGAAAATCTAGGTGCATGTGTACATTCCTTTGGGATCTGACTTGTCATTGAACTTCCCCAACAAGTTTCCTATAGCTTATAGGGAATGACCATTCTAAAAATGAAGAGGAAGGTGGGGGAGACATACCCAAACAAGAACAATGGAAGGCATGCCCACTTCTATATTGAAGTGCAGGGTCCATCTATTCAAATATAGGCCCCTTGAGCCTATGGAGTATGGACCACTCTTGAAAATGAGATCCTTGTCCTCCTATTAAAAAAGAAAAGCATAATATCCTATACCACAAAAGAAAATAAACATATTTTCTTTGATCAATGCCCCTGATTTTTCTGCACCCATTGTTCCCATGGGGTCTCCACTCAGTGAATCTGTGACATAACACATGTGCTTGTGGGATATTAAAGAATACCTCTAATTTCACTAGATATTGATAAATATCTCCGAAAATCCTTTTGTTGAACCCCCCTCCCAATACATCATTCCAATTAAAAAAAACCCTATTTTTACTAGATACCCCTGTTTATACCCCCCAATACCTATAAACCCCTTGTACCCCATATCCCTGCCCCCAATATCTACAATATATTGACTCTATTTTTGACAATTTAAAAACCCCCTTTATGAATGAATGCGATAATATATTGGTCAACAAGGTGAAGCTCATGTGATTGTTCCATTACTTTGGGAGAAGCCTATAGGCTAGTAAACTGACCTTTCAGAGGACGATGAGCTTAGACAACTACCTTTGAGTGCGAAGTTGAGTGGGGTAACTTCACTTCAAGGATGGTATCATATTTCTTGATAAACTTAGCATGGGTAGACTTCTTGCCATATTTTCAGTGGGAGTAGACCATATCTTGAAATGTTATGACCTTTGTTGAGAGGGGAGAGGAAATTGTGTTGTTTCCCCCTCCCGATGCCATGGCTATGACAAGTAGGGAGAAGGGAGGCACATGACGATGATGGCTAAATCCGAGAATGGAAGGGCTAAGGATAACTTTTGAGCTTTGTGTTAATGAACAATTAAGAATAAGTTAAAAATTGAAGGACATGAGTTGGGTTTTGATCCACTTATGTGTACACAGGTCACGAGATCATTTAATACAATCTCTTTGAGTGCAACCACACATTAAACTACTACCTCAAAGTGACCCATGGCTTTAAGAAAAACTCTCATAGAATTGAACTTTTCCCTTTAATAAAAACTCCTTAAACTTTGTCCATTAATAAAAAACTCATATCTCTTTACCAATAAATCTAACCCCTTTAAACTTATTTTAAAAATAATTTTAATAAAAAAATATTTACTAAAAGTACCATTATACTTATTTCTCACATCAATGTAAATGGGGAAATTTGGTGTAAGTAGACATTTTGAGAATTATCTCTTACTTTTACTTGCATGTGTTTGAGTTGACTTACATTATAAGCAATTTACGTGATGTTGATTTCTAAATTAAATTAACAAAATCAAGAGTTGCACTTTTACTTATGTGTTTGAGTGGAGTTGACATTATTACAAAATAAATGTAATTATGTGAAATCAAGAATAAGTTGGTTCTATGGGTTGTTATATTACTATCGAGTTTAATTGTTATGGCCATTTTAATTTTATTAATGATTTAGTTTTACATTAAATTTAATTTAAATGATGGAGATGAGATTAATTTAAATATATTATTTTATTTTTTTATAATAAAGTTTTTATTTATTCATTTATTAATTTTTTTTTTTTAAGAGTATAGAATTATTGGTTTAGTATTTATCTAATATTTATTTATGTATAGTTTATTTTTTTAAATTTAAATTGAATATATATAATTTTTATATATAATGATTGTGTCTAAGCGAATTAACATATCAAAAATATTAAAAAAAAAACGACTCTTAAGGCTTATAAAATCCTCTATTTCTATCATGCTGAAAAACATAGTAAATTCCTTGTTAAACATCTAAGTAGTCTACCTGCAAATTACTTTAACAAATTTTCCAAGCAAAGAGATATATTTATAGAACATTCATCAATGGGAAAATTCATGGTATGGAACTTCTTGCTCTTCGTCTTGAACTAGAACATTTTCTTCTACTTGCATCGACACCGCATCCTATCTTCCTTGTTCTTCATCTAAGTTCCAAAGCGAGATACCCTTGAAGCCTAGTTGATAGAAGAATATTGAGATTGTTGTGGCATAACCAATGACCTAAGGTGCCGACATTCCAACTCCAAATTACCAGTGCATTGAAAAATAGATGCAACAATCTAGTCCATGGCCCCTACTTTGGCCATGACTTGCCTGAGGTCCACACTGTTGCCTTTAATAATATCTTCATGCCTGTGCAAAATGCGCTTAATATCGCTCCAAGAGGGGTCCATTTTGAGACAGAGCAAATGGCCAAGGCTATCAGTCCTTAGTTACCTACAATTAACCCAATTTCCAGTGTTTATAGAACCAACTATGAAGGAGTACTCGAAATAGCCCAATGACTAACCAGCAAACCCACTTTCCATATTGACAGTAGAAGCAAGGAGAGGACAAACAAATTACCACAACCCACATATAATTAACCCACCATTAAACCACTTGATTGAGGCAAGGGTGAAAGAGAATTCAGGGCAACCAAGCAACCGACCAACAAACCCACCTTCCAGACTGACGAGCGTGTCAAGGAGAGAACATACAAGTCTACCATACCATGACCCATAAGCATAACCATTCCCAAAAGTGAAAGAAACATGGGGAAAGCTTGAAACTACAAATTTAAAATTCAGAAAAATAAGAAATTGCAGTTTTAAGTGCTTCAGAGAAGAGTAAGAGAACCTGGAGACCAGGGAGAACTTGGTCAGAAGCCCATTCAAGTTCGACATTGATATACAATCACCCAGATTTGTTGTCTTCCCACTACAAGTCCCCATGAATACGTCGAATTCGAACCACTGCTCACCACACCAACCAATGCCATCACAGAGGGAAATGAGGTTCCAAGCCATAACTGTTACGTTGGATACACTGCCTTCACACACATAGAAATGAATGCACCCATCTATTTCTTGGCTAGGCATATGTGAGAGTCACAAACCATTTATTCCCCTATTTCGCGAATTGTCACTACAATTTAACGAGCACTCCATATGCTTATGGGATGGGGAGACCCCTTTTCACTCCATTCAAAATGAGTTCACCTTCCTCTAGCCTTGAACCGACCTTAGCCCACCTATCAACGTCAAAATTGAACTCTCTCTTAATGTGGAATAAGGAGAATTCTTCAAATTCTTTAAGGAGAGTAAGGGAGCAATACATTACACCCGTGAAGATGTTACACCCGGTGATAGATCTTTTTATAATCACCCTTATCACCAACATGGAATCGCCAATGATTGCCAGTCTTTGTATTCCCATTGATTTTGCAATTCTAATGCCTTCCAATTGGGCATAAGCCTCTTCTATGTTGTTTGAAACATTGCCTAATCCCCATGCAAAGCAATTAACAATATTTCCTCCCGTACCTCCGCCCTTGACTTCTATGTGTACTATGTCATTGTTCATAAACAAAATCTTGTCATCTAAAATAACTTGTTGAACTATTAATATATTTCTTACCCTTAAAAAACATTTTCAATTACTCCTATTATCCATTAAATACCCAATATGTCATCTTATCACCATTAAAATATTAAAGTTGTTAAAAATAGATTATATAATATCTAAAAACATTTAACCTTTAATCCCATACATAAAAATTAGGATATTAAAATTAGATTCCCATTTAAGTTTTAACTTAAACAATGCATAAATATATAATAAAAGATTAAATAATAAAATAAAAGCAATTAAATTTCTTTTCATTAAAAAACGATGTCGAAAACACAAGGGTTAAGGACTCATAGTTTGAAGGGTTTCAGCTCTCTTAGCCGTACTTACTGACATGGACATAAAGTCCTCGCCAAAAAAGTAATTAAAGGTGGGAGGGCAAACTTGTCCGTCAGCCCTTTTATAATTTGGAGGTAACCTCTCCACCAACGTAAAAGAAAACCCTTTTTGTAAGGACCTGATGTCACGTTTTGCTAAACCCATGGGGTAACTAAACCCATGTGCATTGTGCACTGCTAGATGTGGCGCACAATCCATTGTAGGGAAACGATGAAACATCAGGACCAGCGAAAAAGAGACCGAAAGTTAAAGGATTTCTGACAAATATTATTTAGAAGAACAAGTCTGCAAATTCTACAGTTCCCAAATAAAGTGCTCCAAATCTTGGCCACGAATCCCAATAAAATGGATGACAAGAAAAAGCCATAAATTCAGATGTCAAAGGATGCAAAGTCCCATCTTTCGGTTACTTCTGAAAAAGATTGGGTAGTCGAGGAGTTGTTCGATAAAAACGACCACAAACGAGCAGACACAGAAATGTAGAAAAAGAGAGCAGCTACCAGAGAAGTGTAGAGGATTGATCGATGGGTGAACACAAAGGAGATATAGAGGATTTGATCCAGCAAAATCTACTGAATATTGGAAGCCATGAATTGGACAATTCGGCCCAGATTTTGGCCCTCGAGTGTCACATACAATTAGAGAGGCTTCGGGAAATGCTGGAATCCTCTCGGGAAGCCGAGAGAATAATTGGGTATGTTGACAGCCTTTCGACTGAGCAGAAAAAGCTGCTTGTTGGGCGTGTCACTCTGCGTTTGCTGAGAAAAATGACTGTTTTCATGGAGGATATAAACGCAGATGGGCTGTTCAATTCCAGTAGCTCTGATTGGGATAACGAGCCTCTGTGCTCTAGACTATTACATTCTATCAGTAATGCCAGTGAAAATATGCCAAGAAATTTATATGTGAAAAGATATGAGAATAAGGAGACAGTATCTGAATTGGGGTGTGGAGTGTGGGGGGATACTGATGCTGCATTGATGTTGCTCATACTGTACGAAGCTCAGGATCAGGAATGTCTTGAAGCTGCTAAAAAATATGGGGTGGATCCACTTCTTTATAAGAATTTCGTT
>JASDQU010011815.1:97588-110614 GCA_032191745.1 Picea mariana | reverse complement strand
TCAATGAATTGCAGGCAATCCCATCCGGATCTTGCAAGCTTGAACCATTTGTTGGTTTTTCTCTATACTTTTCTCTGAACTTCTTGCAACCCACTTGGGCATCCCATTTTCTGAAGGCAGTGAGTACTTCTGTAAATGGCTCTTCTACGAATGAAGTATGTGAAGTTGTGTCTGATGGTCCTGTGAGCCCTGATGAATATGATGGGGGTAACTCCAGATATCCAGCTAAAGCGAGAATGATAAGTGTTAGCGTAAACATTGCAAAACAGTAATACAGGCTCTTGATCAGAGACTTCGAATAAACGATCATGGCTGATG
This sequence comes from Picea mariana, assembly GCA_032191745.1. Lineage (NCBI taxonomy): Eukaryota > Viridiplantae > Streptophyta > Pinopsida > Pinales > Pinaceae > Picea > Picea mariana. Next base: position 110,296 of record JASDQU010011815.1, on the reverse strand, counting down.
GAAATGATAATGGAAATTGGAGAACTCCTTGAACAACTACATCTCTCAACTACATTTCTCATTTGTTATGGGTTGGTGAGAAAACCCCTTATATTGATTTAAATCCGATGGTGTAAGCGTAGAAACGTGCACATTCGAACCTTGACCTTTCCATTTTGCATTTTTCCAATTCAATGGGTTTTGGTTTATATATTAAAATTCCCGATGATTGTGGATTTGTTTGTTTTTCATATTTTATTTTATAATTATAATAATAATTTATTATTTTTTTTTTTTAAGATTATGTTTCTATAAGAAGTGATTATTTATTTTTTAAAATTATAATTTTATGTAATTTTTTAATTATTTATGTTTTAATAAGAAGTAATAATTTATTTATTTTAATTATAATTTTATGTAATTTTTTAATTATTTAATTTATAAAAATGTATATTTATTTTGTTAAGAAATTTAATTATTTAATTTATAAAAGTTTACATACTTGTTTAAACAAGTGTTGCATGGCAACGAAGTCCCTGTCAGGTTGTGATGGGAGTAAATGAGACCTAGTATAGAGACGTGATTAGAAAGTTGAAATACATGTGGTTTGCATGCAGAACATAGTATTCCTGAATTAGTTCTTCCTGAAAAATATCAAAAATTATCAACATTTGAAAGGTTGTTGGACACAAAAAAAAATAGCATTACCGAATTAGTTATCTTTAAAACAAGGACTCCTGGACACAAAAGAAATTGAAATTTATGAAATTATAGGTTCCTGGACCCGAGCTGGCAGGTCAAAATTGGGCCTGTGATGTTCTATGCCCTACAAATAGCACCGACAATTCCACGATACACAAATTGAGAAGCGGAGTTGCGAACTATAGAAATTTAAGAGAAATATATAAAAGTACATACGAAATATGTACTTTTATAAAGTAAATATTTAGTTTTATGCATACGAAATTTGTACTTTTATAAAATATGGAGATAAGATTTTATAGAGCATGCACGGAGCCTTCATTGCATAGTTAGCCAGTTTTTGGATCGCGGGTTGTCGGGCTGGCGGGCTTAAAATTGGGACTCAGATGTTCTATGCGCTACAAATAGGACCGACAGTTCCGCGATATACAAAATCGAACATGGAGTTGCGGACTATAAAAATTTACCAAAAATTAATAATGTTTGTTACATATCTCTGAAAATGACATGAACATTTAAAAGCATATGATAGAATAGTAATAACATTTGTTACATAGGTTCGTGGAGAAAAACAAAAAAAAAATTAGCATTCTCGAATTAGTTTGCTTTAAAACTAAGGCTTTTCTTGGACAAAAAAAAATATAGCTTTGTCAAATTAGTTTTCTTTGCACACGTTTTATAGAGCATGCACGGAGCCCTCATTCTATACTTAGGCAGTTTTTAGATCGCGGGTTCTCGGGCTCAAAAATGGGCCTCTGCTATTCCGTGCCCTGCAAATAGCAGCGAGAGTTCCGCAATATACAAATTGACAAGCGAACTTGCGAACTATAGAAACTTATTATAAAATAAAGAATGTCAGTTACATATCTCTGGAAATTACATGAACATTTAAAAGTATACAACAGAATAGTAAGAACGTGGTTCAAGACAAAAGAATTAGCATACAAGAGGACAGAGGAAATGTAGCAGATCCGAATTAGTTTTCTTTGGAACAAACAAGAAAGGTTGCTAGAAACCCAAAATTTAGTATACAATAAAGGCACTGTCGAACCAGTTTTCTTTGGAATTTATCAAAAATTAATAATGCATGTTACATGTTTCTGAAAATTTAAATGTGTTTGTCATATAGACTAGGATTGGGGCTCCCGCGGACCATAAAAAGAAATAAGTACAAGAAGTGTGCAACAATAGAGAGGAAGACCTGAAAAGAAGAAATTGGAAGTTATGAGTCTTTGGTTACAGTTTTCTATATAAAGAGGTCATAAGTGGATTGATAAAGAAAAGAAGATGGCAGCATAGAGTTAAACTGGATTGGTAAAGAAAACAAGATGCCAGTATAGACTTACTATGAAGCCAATGTGTTTTTGTTGTTGTCGTCCATGGTCAGTGGAGTCATGTTGACCGGTTGTATCCCTTCCTGGACAAGGTTGTCCATTCTCTGTTGGAACCATTCTTCGATGTAGCTTTTCATGGGGGGCATGTTGATTTCTACCTGGATTTCTATGTCATAAAGGTCGTTTTCTAATTTTCTTAGATCCATTGAAATACTATGCAGACTCTGTTCAATTTCTTCATTGTGTGAGGCATAGTCCAGTACCCAACGCTCGTGCTCATCTAGACGATGTTCAAGTATGTTGTAAAACTTTTCGAAAGACAACCCCTTTAAAATATCAACTTGTTCCTGGAAGGCTTCTTTGGTGATTGACAAGGATTTGAGAATTAAGTTACGATCTTGAACGTTGTTGGTAGTTCCCGCTAAGTCCATCTAGAGCAGGCTTGTGAATAAATGTTCCTTTTCTGATATGACTTGTTTACATGATTTGACAATGAGCTCCAGGTTGTCAACTTTCTTTTGCTAGCATGCTTTTACTTTTTTGGTGCGCTTTGGGGAGGGGAGTTTCTCCTGTCTTCTTTTTAGTTCCGATGTGTTGACGGCATAATCAGCAAAAGGGGCCAGTACCTAATGACAGAAAAGTTGATCATTTTTTAAATTCGCCTCCAAATGTTGTAGCAAATCATTGGCCTTCTTTCCAAAGGAAACTAAATTTTGCGATGTTTCCCAGGCTTTGGTAACTACTTGCATTTTTTTGTTGATGTTATTCTCTACAAGGGCTCTAGAGCATGCAAGGAGGGTAGAGGATACTTTCATCTTCGCTACAATGGTAGCAGGCATGATTTTTTCCAAAGAACTAACAAATTATGGGGTTGCAATGAAAGCTTGCTCAAATTCGTTGAGGCGGTGTTTTAGATTGGCATTTTCCGTCTCAATTCCTCCAATGGAATCACGAAGAATTTCACCAGTTACCTGGTGAAATGAATAGATTTGGGACGAAGGCATTTCGCTAAAGTTAATCTATGTGCAAGATTTGTCTTTCTTGTTTGTTACATCTCTCTTTTCAATGACCATACTTTGAGATTGGTTGTCAAAAATAGCGCTATAGATTACGAAAGATTCATCTATGTCAAAAAAGTCGGTCTTAGATATTTCCACCGTGGATGATCCAATTTTCTGCATGTGCTCAGCTTCAATTTTAAGTTGCAGTTTTCCACTTTCAATTTTAGGTTCCTCCGCCTGCTCTACATTGTTTTTTCTCTTCTTCGTCAGTGGAATTTTGTGAGAACTATCAATATTTATGTGAGTAGGGTTCTTATCTCCTCCTCCGTTTGAATATTTCTGGGTTGCTTTCTTATTCGGGTGGACCGTCGAAGCGATGCTCCGTGATGTCATGCTTTTGGGAGTGTTGGCGGGCGACTGGGTACTCTTCTCACCGGATACTTTTCCATGTTCTCTGTACAATTCAGTCGCGCTTTGCAATGTCTCTGTGTCGCAATCGGCACAAGCAGGATTGTTGTCAACACTGTCAATGTCTTGGGTTAGGTGTCTATGGATAAAAGAGGTGTTAAACCCAACACCCAACAAATGTTCTTGAAAAATGCCATTAGGGTTAAATCCTTTTAGCCTTTCAACGTACGTTAGGTTCAATTTCTTGAAATGGGGGGCAAACTCCTCAATCTTGTTGATTTTTCTGCACACGAAGTCTATGACTTTCCAGGGCAGAGGAATGAACAGCTTTTTTTTCTTGTCATGGAAAAAATGCAACCAATGGTTGTATTGCCTTGCTATTTCTGCAACAAACATCTTATTCGTGATGTGGCATGGAAGGAAGGCAGGATTTTCCTTAGAGACAAAGACCATAAGAACACTGTGATTTTCCTCTTGCTCAAGTGTGCCCTTCTTGTTCAAAAACTTGGTTGCCTGGTGTTATCTCCTAAAATAGCACTGTCATTTTGTCAAATTTTAGGTGATAGGAAGAGGTCCAAAAATTTATTTCTAAATTTTTATAGGCTTGTTAGAGAGCCTATTTTCTGAAAATAAACTTAGAACAAGCATTGAATTTGGTATTCTCAAGCAAAAGCGAGAATCTCAAGTTTCGGTGGTTTAGGCGGGCCTGAAAAGCGCTCATTAACCACCAAAAGCAGAGCTTTTGGTAGTTAACAGGCTAAATTCGGGTCTAGTTTAACCACCGAAAGTCAAGATTTTCCAGAAATAACTTGCCTTAGGAAAAATCATTTTTCCTAAGATGTGGAAAGTCCATTTCACACGCTCAAATAGTCGATTGACAACTACACATCCTAATCTTTCCAATGGTGCTTTCAGATCTGAATTTAGAGCTCGTGAAGGCCGTCAAAAGTTCCCCGCAAGATGAGGTAGCGTTTTTAGAAATGTGGTATTTCAGAATACTCAAATTGCCAAGTTCTGTAGATGCAGCAGCTCGTCAAGCAAATATAAATGAACTTGGTATAGATGTTGAATGGGTACAATAGGTCTGAAGTTGTAGGTTTTTGAGCTGAAGGAAATAAAGAAGCATCAACCCACACCTTGTTTAGTTGACTATGCACAGAGTGCATGTTATAAGCATTGCTAGGGCTGAAAAGGCGATTCTTCATCCAGATGATTTCTCTACACCTTTGAACAGTCATCGGTCCCATAAAAGATTGATCAGAGCTTATCAGAACTTGTTTTCTTTAGTGCATATTGAGGCTCTATCTCTTCATAAGATTCAATACATAAAAGACCGAAACTATGTTTTGTTGTGATGGATAACCCAATATTATTCAGCACAAACAAGAAAAAGTTTGATTTTATAGATTCCTTTTCCATCATATATGACCATGATATTAATCCTGGGCACTTGACAGAAGATATGCAAGAAGATATTCTTGAGCTTGTAGACCTTTACAACAAAGACTTGATTGTCTTAGAGGTAAGAGGTGTGCACAAACATGGATTGATTATGGGTTGCTCGGTCACATGTGTAAAGCGAGTATCAACTGATTATTCATTCAAGCTTGAACCCAAAGTGGAGAATCATGGCCAGATCTAATGAGCTCGAATGAAGAGATGTTTGAAGAGATTTCCACATGTTTATGGATATCTCCAGCTGTTGGAAGAAGATATCGATCTTATCATGATATATCAAACATTATTGTTGTTGTCAAAGATACATAGATGAAGCTTTGTGAAGTCTCTAAGAATCATGTTCATACTAATGAAGTTGTTGTTGTTCACCAATTTTGCCACCTCGAATCCTTTGCAATTTGTTGTAGGAGGCTCTATGATTACACTTCCTAAAGCACTGGAAGATTTCAGTATAGGGCAGAGGATATTTCTTCTTGTTTCAATACACCTAAATACAAAATGGATCCCATAGTTTGTTTCCCAGACAAATGTTTCAGAACAAAAAGTCATTAGTGTTAGGTGGTCATGTTGATTTGAAAAATGATGAGCACCTAGAACCAAGTTGAAACAATGGTTGCAAAACAAGATTTTGACCAAGGATTTGATCCAACTTCGGAGATAACAAAAGGGTGAAGATAGCAGCAAAGCCAGGTAATACATTTTGAAGATTTTAAACATTTTCATGAAGTTACAGGTTTCGGTGGTTAACAGGCCCAGATTTTTATCTCTTAACCATCGAAAGCATAGCTTTTCGATGGTTAACAAACCCAGATTTTTATCTCTTAACCACCGAAACCTGTTACATGGCAGCAAGGTCGTATTTTTGCCCAGATTTGACTTTTTCTCAACCAAATATTTCGAGGTTGGTTTCTAAAGATGCATAATAATTAACATCAGATTTAAGGTTTTATCTTGATGTATTTAATGTTTAAGAAGGTGGAAAAATGAAAATGGTGACCTAGTTCATGAGCAAAAAAATATATTTTTTGCCAAAGGTGGCAAATTAGAATTTCCTATGAAGATTCATCAGCCTTGAAAGGTTTTCTACATCTGTCAAAGAGTTTAGAGGATATGAAGGCTATCAAGATAGAGTTTGACTCCTTAGATAGAATCTTTTCCTATTTTGTTTTGACTTTCCATTTTTAGTATTCCAGATCCATTTTTTTAGGATCTCATCCTACACTTGTTGTATCTATTTTGATTTGACTATTTTTAAAAAATCTGATCCATATTTCAAGGATCTAGATTTCATCTTGTAAAGCTATAAAGCCAAAGACATTTGGAGCACCAAGAGGTTCGATTTTGAGTTCTATATTCTATTGTTTTGTATGAAAGACATTTTCTTTAATATATCAGCCTGCAAGCTTCTTTCATTTGTTATTGTCAGACCCTCCTTCATCTTTGTCTATGCATATGAGTGGAGTTCGTTCTTTTGTCTATGTTTAATGGTCCTATGGTAACTGTCATCTTACTTTTGATTGTTAAGCAAGAATCATAAGCATCTTTGGCTAGTTTGTTGACCCATCATATATATGGTTTATGTATGTTTTGGTTAACCGATTGGTTTTCTTATCCATTTGTTATACAAATCTATCTGACAAATAGCTCTTGAAGGCCTTGTATTGCATGAATATAGTTAGACTGTCTTGAAGATACAATCCAAAGATTAGGATATTCATCTTGATCCAAACCCACACCTATTATTGAGAAAATAGTTTCCAAAAAGATTAAGTTACCAGGCATCTCTGACTTACAGCCTAGGAGAGTTTCCTAGAGTGATAACACCTGGCCAGACATCCGTGGAGCATCCTTGCCTAACAATAAATCTTTGAAAACTAAGACAAGGCCATTAAAAACTTCATAAAAACAATGGGAGGCCTTGTGCCTCCATAGGGCCTCGTGCTAGAATGTTACTGGGTCGAATCCATAGTCTATTTTATTGGAAAGAGAAAGTTTTGGAAACGGGCAGCAATACACAATTGCGAAAATCAAGTAGGATGACATATAAAATTTATTCGATTATTTGAATCGTGACAACTGGGAATAGAGCTCAATGGAAATTAGCTTCCCCCAATCAAAAATGTATTGTTCCTTGACTGTGAAATACAAAATATAAATAATTATATGGGAAATGCTTGTTGTGGAGGCCTGTCCCGTTATTCTTGTAAACAACCAAGCAATTTCCCGGAATGGATTTCTAAAGGAACTTACCTGCAACCTTGTGATATCTTCAGGAACTGTTGTCGGGTCTTCGAGGAAGTCGGCTAAGATGTCCAACCCATTATGATGTTTTTCTAGAAATTGCTTGCAGTCTTGTCCTCTGAACGTCAATGTTGGCTTCAACGACTTTAACATCTTGCGGAAGACCTGAGGTGACAAAGAAACAGGAGAATGGTCACGCAGTGGAATAACTCTTTGGCCTGGAATATATTTTTTGGCACATCGAGAGACCACCTCCTTACAGTCAAAAACCTCAGGGATGCAGCCTGCACGAGCGATTCCAGAGGTCCAAATCACTTCATTCAGGGCGGAATGGGATGAATAGTAAGAGTATGCCCTAGACCACTGGAAGTTTTGGTCCTCGTGTGCGAGCATATTTAATGTATCTCCACAAAACTGTTGTCGACCTGCTGCCATAAGTCTACAAGAACATTTGTTTGTTCCAAACGATGAATGAAATGAAAAGTTGGAAGGGATAATATAACCCTACACAAATTTTGGTCCAAAGCGTGTCAATGGGAGATGTCCTCGAGACTTTCGTTGATTAATGACAATTTGGACGGTTGTTGCATGATGCGTTGTTAACATTAAACACTAGTAATTGCATACATAGAACTACGAACATGGTGGATATCGCAATGAGCGATTAAGCATTGTAGATTTCTTGAGCGGCCCAACACGACGACACGTGTTCGAGATGAACAATCGGAAGGAACAAAATAACTCTATGCACATCTTGGTTTAATGCATAATAATGGGAGATCTCCTCGAGCGTCTCTCCCATTAATGACAATGTTGATGGTTCCTGTATGGTCAGCTATTAGCATGAAAGGTTTCTAATTGCATAGTAAGAAAGTACGGAGGTCGCAGGCAGGGAAAAAAAATAGGTACAAAATAGGTAGTCAATGTGTATATTGCACAGGGTGCGATGCCACCAGTTTCGTACCTCTGTGTCCAGTTGTCACTACTAAGAGATAATTTAGTATTGAAAATAATTTTTAGATTTTGTTAGATACTTCATAGGGATTAACATCCGTAAACAATGGCAATCTCCACCCCGCCAGCCCTGCATTCTGTGTGTGAATTTGTATATCGTGCAACTGGAAGCGTTGTTTGGAGGACATAGAGCAACAAAAGTGCAATGTTGAGTCAACTAGTCCACAAGTCCGATTGTCAATTTGTATATCGCGGAATGGTGGGTGCTATTTGTAACACACACAACAATGGAGGCCCAATTTTGAGCCTGCCCACCCGAGAACCCATGATAAAAAATGTCGCTAGGTATGGAATGCAAAATTCATACATGCTTTCAGATATCATGTCCATACTTTATAGTCCCATAATACAGGGGAAGAAAAAAAGGGAAAAAGGACGGAGTAGTTAACAGTCGAATTGTAGATCACGGAAATTTTGAGAGGAAGATGTATATAACGGAACAAAAAGAAACAAAGTTCAATTGCGCCAACTCGGCAACCGCGGGCATAAAATTCACCAAGTATGAAAAGGAACAGTGGGTGGTCCAATTCGTCGTGCTATGATATAGATGGAGATGAAATTGGTGGCAACCCGACAACCGTGGACATAAAATTGGCCAAGTATCGAAAGCAACAGCGGTCGGTCAGATTCATCATCTGATTATATAGATGGAGATAAATATATGTCAACCCGCCAACGCTGGAGTTGCATATTTCATGAACTTGGCAACATGAGGATCCAAAACAGGCTGAGAAGGTGTCTGTAGAGGAGGTGAGGCCCCGACTTTCTAATTGTATTGCTCCGAACATTTGAATGCACAATCTATAACACGGAAGAGCGGACGATGTTGGAATCTGGTAGTCAATTTGTATATTGCAGAGAGTGCAATCCCAATTGTTTCGTACCTCTATGTCCAGTTCTCACTACTAAGAGCTAATTTAGTATTCAAAATAATTTTTTAATACTGTTAGATACTTCATAGGGATTAACATCTGTAAACAATGGCAATATCCACCCCGCCAGTCCTGCATTCGGTGTGTCAATTTCTATATCACGGAAGTGGGAGCGTTGTTTGGAGGACACAAAACAATAGAAGTGCAATGTTGAGTTAGCCAGTCCGCAGGTTTGCTTGTCAATTTGTATATGGTGGAACTCTGGGTGCTATTTGTAGGCCACGGAACAATGGAGGCCCAATTTTGAGCTCGCCCGCCCGAGAACCCGCGATTCAAAATGTCGCTAGGTATGGAATGCGGAATTTGTACATGCTCTATAAAATATCAGGTCCATATTTTATAATCCCATAATACAAGGGAAGAAAATAAGGGAAAAAGGACGAAGGAGTTCGCAGTGGAATTGTAGATAATACACGGGAAGAAGAGAAGGGAAAAAGAACTAAGTATCTCACAGAAAAACATCTAGTGCTTGATTATTAATGCAAATGCTTTCGAATCCCTACTGAGTTCTCACCAGTTAAGGCATAAATTGCAGATCACAGAAGTGTCTTTCATACCACTGTGTCCACTTGTCACTAGTAAGAGCATTGTTGATGTATATCAGGAAAGACGCGAAGTTGTTGGGGATGGAAAGCAACAACATATACTTTGAACAAAGTTAATGTATACGAGGAACCCACGGTGGAATTGTAGATCATGGATGTTTTGAGTGCAACATGTATATAGCGGAACGATAAGCAGCTTGGTTCGCAACCGCCGACCCCGCAACAACGAGCATAAAATTGGCTAAGTATGGAAAGGAACAATGGTCGGTCGGATCCATCGTGTGAGGATATAGATTGAGATGAAGACATGTCAGCCTGCCAAGTATGGAACCATATACCATAGAAACAGAACTAAGTATATAGTCGATCAGGCAACCGCGTCCATAAAATTGCTTAGCTATGGAAAGGTACAGCGGTCGGTCGGATTCGTCATGTGAAGATACAGATGGAGATGAAGATAAGTATCTGACAATCGAAAAAACCTTTTTTTTTTTTCCATTTATTAATGGCAATGTTTTCGAACGTCTGTTGGGTTCTCACTAGTAAAAGCATTAACTGCAAATCACTAAAGTTCTCTTGATGCAACATGTATATGACAAAATAGGGGACATAGGTATTGGGTATCGCGAAACTGGGGCCTAGTGCCCAGATAACTAGCTAAGTATTGGCCAAGACAAAGCTTTGATATCTATTTCAATAGTATTCATACTAGTATCTATCAATGGAGAAAGTTTTCATATTTATCTGAATAATATTCATACTAATATATATTAATGGAATCAAAATTTGGTGTGACTTAAGTAATCAAAGCATAAATTGCAGACTACGAAAGTTCTTAGGCTGCAAGATGTATACAATGGAGCAGAGGACATAGTTCTTTAATACCGCAAACCCAAACATAATTGCCTAAGCTTTGCCGAAGACGAAGTTTTTTGTATTTATTCCAATAGTATTGATATTAGTATATATGCATGAATATTATCAAATAGAAGAAGCTGCAATATATCCACCATACTCCACAGGAACATTGTGTCAACAGTTCAGACGCCTTGTTGTAACTCATTAATTCATTCTATTTACGGAACCCGAAGAATGGAAGCAGGATGGGTCCTCCAATTTCTTTCTTTAAATACAGGGTCGGCGCCACATAAGTATGGCCTATGAAAAATTATTCTTAAATGTAAAATGTAAAGAAAGAACAGAGCAGGTTTTATTTAGATTGAAGTAGTGGGCAGCAGAAACAAAAGCTTGTCCTTCATGTTTAACGACACAGGGGAAGAAGGTACAAAATACAATTAAAACAAATACCAAAAATTGGAAAATACTATTAAAAATAAACCGAAATTATTCTATATTCAAATAAGATGGGTTACAAAATACAGCTGAGGTTATTTGCGACAACGATTGTGATTTCGCCTGTTGTCGACCAATAAAAAATATGTACATTGATGAAGCTTCTTCACAGTTTTCTTGACGTTCAAACTCTTTATTCGTAAAAAACGAGTTGAATATCAATTTTGGGTTTTGTACTTAATCGGTGCTGCCAAGTACATCTATGTCAATTTTTTGAATACCTTGTCTCTTCCAGATATGGCCTGCTTGCAATGGTTTCTTATTCAACATTCCATTCTTTGTCAAGTATTAATTTTCCTCTGATTGGTATTCTCCCTGTATTCGATCATCTGTTTGGTTGAGAAGCCTGCCTGAGGATTTGTATGTGGAACTTCTTTGATTTATTACAGTAAATTGGAAGAAATGTCCAACCAAGATGAAAAATGCAAATCTGTTGAGGCACATAACTTCTTCGGGCAGCATAGGTGTGGCAAGTGCATAAGATGTTGTAGAACGCACCATCACAGGTGTGGCAAGTGTATCAAATGTTCCAAATGGCATAACAATATATCTTTCCTCATAGCGGTGGAGGTATGGCGGCCCACAGAAAGGTCTGGAATGTTCGGAGGTGATGCCAAATATGTGGAGTCTGCAACTACATCCAGAGGAAACCAAACAAACTTTGACAAAGAACATGCCTTTCTACCAAGCCAGCTACTAGACCCACATGCAACTCATCAAACTATGAAATAGAAACTTTTGTAGTGATAATATGTCGTTTATCCACCCATACAGTTTCTATTACCTGCCTCTGGTTACATTCGCAAATGGAGTAATATTTCGCATCATTTACAAACATGACAGGCCATTTTGCAAGCGACTGTAAATGCGCTACCCCCAAGGAAGACAAATTCTTCTGCAATCTGTACAATTCCATACACTTGCCAAATTTGTGTTGTTGGAAAAAGTTATATACTTAAACAAATAACTATTTTGCACGTGACCTCAAAATCCATTACAATTCCCAGCAAGAAAACAAAGAAGTTCAACAAACAAATCTCCAGGCAACCTTTTCAACCAACCAAAACATCGAATACAGGGAGAACACCAACCAGATCAGAACATACTTGTTCTTTTTTTTTCGTCCTCTCTAAGTTTCTCTTGTATAAGAGAGTTTTTTTTTTACTCAAAGCTCACGTCACATAAAACCAGTCTCTCTTCTTTCATCTGCCCCTCAATCACATCTTTAAGTTGTCTTACATGTCCATGACCAGGAACATTAGAATGAAGGCACCCTAAAGCGCAACTCTTTGATGATAGAGAAATGGCAATAAGTATTTAAAAGCAACGCTAGATGATCTTCCGTAGATTTTGTGTTGATTCGTTTTAATGACAGATGTTCTCGATATTTTCACTTATTAATGCCAATCTTTTCGAATATGTACGTTGAATAGTGACTACCAGCACGTATTAAAATTCCCATATCCGAGCAGATTCTCAAATCTGACATCTAAGATATGCACAATATTAATGAGGAACATGACATCAAGGCCTCTATGGGTGACACGTTCGTGAACTATGTTGAAGCTTTTAAGAAAACTATAACTGCACAAGGCAAAAAAAAAAGTATTTTTGCAAATTCAAAATGCAGGCAAAAAGAAATTACCAGATCCCATAATATTCATCTGTCTATTCATTTTAATGGGAGATGTCCTCGAGATTTTCAGTTATTAATGCCCATCTTTTCGAAATACACAATATT